>JAGDQP010015252.1:0-43206 GCA_022664845.1 Lepisma saccharinum | reverse complement strand
AGACGGGTTGGGAGAGGAGAGCCGAAGCTCTCACTGTGATCGCCACTGTCTTTTATTCACAGCAGCTCCCCAATTGTCCTCACGATGCTGGGTCAACACCGAAATATTTGAGCCCCCATCGCGTAGCCATATATATATATATATATATATATATATATTAATGTATGTATTTTAAGTATGTGTTTCTCAAATTATGTATCTGAATTTTGGTTACCAATTTCTACAATATGATAGTAAGTATCTTATGAACATTGATATAATAAGTGTTGAGGACATTTCAAGGTTTAATTTAGTGAAAAAAAATAACAAACTACAAGAAAGGAAAATCAAAATTACCGCATTGAAAATAAATATACAAATATCTGAGACGCGTATCTCATTATTGTTTTTTTCTGAAAATAAGAAATTATAGACTATAGTTCTAATAAAATACATTATTACAAACGCCATAGCATGTTATTTAGGTGAAATGATTTAAAAGCGTATTTTTTTCCATTGAAAAATCTACAGGGCCTCGGAGGCCCTGCATATGCATTTATATATAATTTTCATACCATGAATCTAAGGGTTAAAGGTACTGAATATTGAGTCCCGAACGACGACAAACTATGACACGGACGTAATACGAAACCGAACCTGTGGTCGCAGTACAGGTGTTTGTTCGGCGTGTGGTGTTTATCAAACAGAAACCATACACCAGCCAATAAATCCACATGCATTGCGACCACAGGTTAAGAGATCTTGGGCACTTAGGGACACATGAAGTCCATGCCATGCTAACTAGAAGTACTTCCTAAATGTAAAATGGATTTAGAAAATCTGAAATGTGGATTTGACAGCCAGCTTCAAGGTATGACTTTCGACAAAGTTGTAGCTGATGATGGCCATAATTTTCCAAGGTATGGATCAGTAAATTTATTAGCATCGATTGATATTCAATATATTTATATTCACTTAAGCACTTAAAATTATACTTACACGGTTAAATAGTATCAGTTTATATCAATTGTGTTGTTATAAGTGATTTAGTGTTGAAAACTTAGTAATAAAATATATTTATTTTTTAAATGGACTACGTCAATCTGTTACAAATGAAAAATGAGCGCATCAAATAATTTGTAAGACACAAGATTGAATAAATCGACACCAGTCAATGTTCCATAGAGTGAAAATCTACATTCGTGACGTGATCTGATTTAACCTGGTGTATTTAGTATCACTCAGGGTATACAATAATGCTGAACGACCAAAGCAATGTTGCCAGGATATAGTATTGTCTTTAAGATTTATTATAAAAAGTGAAGATATAAACGACTCGAGTAATAATAATATGCATGGAACATATAAAATAGGGTGAATGTAGTAACGTACATCAGAGCTTAATGGGTATTAATACAAAGCTTTACAAAGGTATATAGTAATTGATAAAGAAAGCAACAATTAATCTGAGATCAAACTCTGAAAAGGCCCAAAACATTTCTAGCCTTTTCCAAAATTAAATAAGCTCTACGAAACAATGAATGCCAAAAATGTATCTGAAACAATTGCCATCAATTACAGATAGTATTGTTATTCCGGAAGAGTTATCATACCTTAACAGTCAACAAATAAATAGTGTTGTATTTTCCACACCATTTGAAATCTTCTGGTTGTGTTTAACTTATAGTGTAACTATGAGGTTTCTGATTTAAAAAAAAAAATATTAAGAGATCGACTGTTTTTATCTGATATTTTTGCGTTATTCTAATAATGAATAACTTCACAATCGGAATATTCATAGCACATGTAGTCATTTCCGTTAGCACTATTCAATGTTAATGTTAAAAGTTGCTGGAATATAAAATGCATCGGTTCCTCAGTGCAAACAAGAGTCTTGATTTGGTGTAACGTATACCATATATTGTCTAACCACTGATGAATGTGTTACGTCTTTCAACGTCTTTCATATGTTTCATGCGTACAATTATTGTCCCAGTCATTTATATTTTTAATTTTCAAAAGCACTTAAAGATAATATTATATTTAGCCTGTCAACATTGCTTTGGTCATTCAGCATTATTGTATGGCCAGAGGGATCCTATACGGTAGTACTTGTAGCATCTTGATTACGGCACAAATGTGGATTTTGCATTCTATGGAACATAGAATTATCCATCTTGTTTCTTCCAAAGTTTGCAATACTATATACCATGCGTGTTATATTATTTTTATGTGCTCTTTCCAAATATGTAATGATCTGCTTAAGTGCCATCTCAAAAAATGTAACTATACATTTACATGGTAACACTGCATTACATATGATAACAAATGTAACCTGCGCATTCTACATTAAACCGTGCAAGTTTAATTTTGATTTGCTAAGTGAATATAAAGATATAGAATTAAATATATCAATGTTCCCATAGTTCAACTTCTAGATCCCAATAATTTTGCTGATCCACAACTCGGAGATCTACGACCATCATCAGCGATAAATTTGCCGAAAGTCATACCGTTTAGCGGTCTATCTAATTCACATTCAAATTTTCTAAACCCATTTCACAGTTGGGAAGCATTCCTGGTAAGCAAGACACGGACTTAATACGTCCCTACGTGCCTTATCAAAAATATTAAAGATATATCGCCTGCAAAGGAGTTCAATATGACTACGTAGTGACCAACTAAATTACCATTGGAAGCAGAAACCCCATAACAAGATCTGTTCCATGTAGAAAAGAAGAACCTAGAACAATACAGGAATGGAATAATTGATATGACATTTGAAGCTGAATAAAAATGTTCAATTAGGGATTGAATCCTTGTTTCAGAAAGTAAGTGACAGTAACAAATCGAAGAAAAGTAGAATAAAGTAAACGTCAGACATCTATGAACAATTAAAATAACGATTCCAGAATATTGTTTTTAATTCCTATTTAATTTATTGACAATTTGAATTGTCAGTCCGTTGAACAATCTATTTCCGTTAAAATCAACATCATTTATTATATATATTCGCACTATTAATATTTTTTGTAGATTCTTGACACCATAGCTAACAAATAGAGACCTAATAATACTGCTTATCTGTCTGTACATATCCAATCTCAAGGATGAACTAGCTAGTGGACTGGAGAGCGTACAAAATACCTGTCCTATATTTGATTTTCTTCTGAAGTACTCAGACCTAAATCCTTCTTATAGACAATGGCCAATGCTTAAACTTAACTGAAGACGTAACTTCCATAAATTAACATTTCTCATCAAAATAATACGTCTTCAACAACCTTCTTACTTGCACGAACGCTTTCAGTCGCTTAGCTCCTACCATGATAGCAACTTAATCAAGGGAAAGTAAATTACTCTCTGTCCCACATCATTCTTCTAACTGACGGGCTCAGACGTAAAGGATCCAAGTGACATTGACGATTAAAAAAAAATGGAGGTAATCTTTTATAAATATCCCGAAATATATGCGACAATAATTGTCATATTTTGTATATGAGCACATTAAGGTTCATGATTTCTTTGTACAAAATACGACAGTTTTCTGTAACATATATTTCGAGTTATTTGTAAAAGATTGCTTCGAATTTTCTTTATTCTTCCATATCATGGATCTCTTTACTTCTGAACTCCTCAATTCCTATTCCAAATCTTTCACCGTTTCCACCATCCAAGCTACAAATGATCCTCCGCCCCTGTAGGACAAATGCTGTCAATCTATTTTTAAGATGGCGATTGAAGATCTGCTTCAATCAAATTATTACTGAATATAGATTGAATATTTCAAATGATATTTTTAGTCGCAATAATAACTGACGAAGCTGTGCCGCTGAAAACTTCTGTTTATAACATTGAAATAATCATTGACGAAATTGTATACTGAAAATCCTTTAAACCACCAATGTGTACAAAATTACACATTGTCCAATCCCAAGTCTGGAAGAAAATGTGAAGGAATGTTTAAAGATATATCGATGCAAAAACAGGTGCACACGTCCTACGAAATGCATTAACGTGTTATGTATTGTCCGTTCAGCCCACGATTGTTATGTGTCCACTCAGTCCACGTCAGGTAGTCCCACGTAATCTTATAAAATGTTATTTCTAACTGTGTGTGAGTGTGTGTGTCTGATTGTCCGTGTTTGATTTTTTAATAGCTTTATATCGTTAGGTGTACTAACTTAGTGTTTATTCTTTTTTTAATATATATTATATTAAATTGCCCGCTTGAATGGTTTAGATTGCTGGGAGTGGCTCAGTGCTGCCAACTCGATTTTCTAAAATTCAAATTTTCAAATTGCGTCCATTCTATTAGATCTATCTCCACCAAAATTCGCAAAAGCATTATCAGGCATAACAGAAAAATACTCTGAGTTCATCCGTCTAAATGCACTCCAGTTCTCAGTGTTGCCAACCTATTTTTTAAAAAGATGAAAGTTTGTGTGTCTGAGATGCTACCATAGAAGCCTCGGAGTCTTCGCGATTGTTTCTAGAGTGGAAGTCCTAACTGGTTTTGCAAAAGAAAAAAAAAATATTGACAGGGTTACCATCTTTAAAAGTTCTGTTGCTTAAGAGCTTGGCTACATATACAGAACATTTCTCCGTCTACTTTTATACATATTCGATGTGCTATTTGATCTTAAAGTAAACCAATTTGTTTTAATACTATTCTCAAACGCTCTTCATATAACATATAACATATAACACATCAGAGTTTCGATTGATGGAGTTTAGGGATTTCCCATTTTCAGAATTTCTATAAGTTCTCACTAAAGTCCACTTGCCAGTGGAATCCTATATTTTATCGAAAATATGTCAATTCAAGTGCTGTTACGCACACCGTTGAAAATTCAATTCAAGACAAACTTTCATATAACTTTTATTCGTGCATAACCTTATAGTTAATGACCGTTTACACAATTAAACCTACAAATGACATGCACGCTGCGACTGAATCAGCAGAGGGAGTCTATAGTTGAAAGTGTTTTCGGAATGTTTCAATTGTGTTTAAAGAAAATTTCTTTCAGTGAATTCTATGAAATTCTTAAAGTGAGTATTTGCTTCATGACGGGCATAATAAGTTTAACATGACATAACTACATAAAATGTTTCAGTTAATTGGAGTTATGAAGCAAAAGCTGAGTATTTGTCGAATACAGAATAATTATTGTTAAAAAAAAAAGACTTTCACGTGTGTGGTAATCGAACTGGTCACAATTGGCACACGTATGCATTGCTCTTACTAGGTCATATTAGCTCTTACTACACTATCCTTTCCAAGTACCAATTATACCTAGTTCAGGGAATGGCTAGCAGGTGCCAGAAGGAATGTGGTGGGAGTTCAAGCCCGTTGCCACCACAAAGATACTCGAAAAATAGCAATCTGTTAGCGTTCTGCTGAACTGTGTCGCAAATTGTCTGCTTCCAGATTCTTTTTTTTTAACGTGCTGCGTCGTGTTTGGTTCGTGTCTGACTTTATGTGAATTGGTTAAAATCTTAGAAGTGTGAATAACAAAAATTCTACCCTGACTTTAGTAAACTATTTCCGTGAAGGATAACATTTTAAAAATGGCTACACCGAAAGAAGAGTAGGGAATGTATTTCCACCATCCAAACAAAGGCTATTAAGTCGATTGAAGAACCTAATTATTCTGATTGTTCTTCCGATCTCTTAGATTTTTATAAATGACATTAAATAGTCCTGATTACAAGAATAACAAAACCACTCATTTGAAGCAAAGCTATTATAGAATTTAGAATCTACATATTAGAGAAATTCCCAACGTTACCACCGTGACTTTTTTCATTATTTTCCAAGAAAATTTCGTTAATTAGAATTCAACCATTCTCTTGGATTCGAAATTTGAATCGTCCATTAATGGATAATGGACGTAGTACAAAATATTCTATTGGTGGTACAAAATGATACAAAACTTTGACACTATTTTCGGGGAAAATCCTTAAGGTGGGAGTACAACCATTAAATTGTTCCTCAGCTTCGAATCGTTCATTACTCGTTAATGGACGTGCTACCAAACTTATTATTGGTGATTAAAATAGTAAAAAGCTTACAAAACTTCGGCATTATTTTCCAAATAAATTTCAGAAGAAGGGGAACAAGTTAATGCAACTCATTTTGAACGATTTGCAATATGAGTGGTTTCAGATTAAATAATATTTTCTCAAATGCTGTGGCACTTTAACGAATGTTTCTCAGTATTTGATTCCTTCTCGCCAAATCAGAAAAAGCAGTGATTTTTATGTTGCTATTTCAGTGTCTTCTGCGCGCCTTTGTGAGGAGAGAAAAGCTGTTCTGAAAGAGATTAAAATAGTTATTATTAGTTTTTTCCCTGCTAAGGGTAACTTCAAATCGAATATAAGGTTTTGCAATATCATAGTATCATGTAATATTCAAATTTTAGTTGTTTTTTTTTAAAAGGAAGTAAAAGCAATACATTTCACAAATGTATTCCAACAGAGAGTCATTTCACATCAAATCATCCAACACTGGTTGCATCATTATTTTAGAAAAATCTTATACATATCATGATTTCCTACATGTCTGAGGATATCAAAACAACTTTTGAAAATAACGCTTTCCTCTAATTTCTCCTGAGGCGGTTTCCAACATGGCGGATAGTGTTTTTTACTAACGTAGTCCTGCACGAAAACCTTAATATCTCAAAAACCGGAAGAGCTGGAGATCGGAATCGTAAACAGTTGATTATCTCCTGAAATTTATTTTGTAGATTTGGAGCACATTTCTCAAAACGAATTTCTTTATTTCACAAATTAAGCTGAGAAATGAGTGATGAATTGTGTAATACAGAATTTTGAAACATTTTGTGTTTGCAGGAGATGGATATAAGACTGCACTTTTCTGTAATGTTTACATCTACCAACAGAATGTTTAAATTCAAAAAAATATGGCCTTCAATCTCATCCCTCATCTTCTACAGGGTTTCAAACATGGCAAAGTGGTGTATTTTGGTCTTGAATATCTCAAATGAATCCTCATGAGAGAGTCCTCAATATGGTGTCAGGGAAGCTTTGAATGTTCCGAACTCACAGCAAAAATTGTAAAACTTTCATTTGAAAACTGGTTTGGTTGTGCGCAATCTGAATATTTTTGTATTTGTAGTTTCATATTACTCCTCCAATTAAAACGGGCAAATTGTAACTCGCATTAACTATCTTCTCTTGATTAAATCACTTGAAAAAGAGCTGCGATTTGTACTGTGAATTAGCCAAATTAAAAGGCTTCCTTGACACCAAATTTCAGACATTTTCATGAACACAGATTTGAGATAGTTAAGCACGAAATCTGGCGTTCTTTGGCGAAGGGACATGTAAAGGCAGTCGAGCGTGGGACTGACCACTTCACCCTACTTCGTACAGTAGATCGAAATGTGGAGCGCTACCTCCACATCCCGCATGTGCTGTTCACGGCGCATGTATCGTACCTTTATTAATTCGTGTAACTGAGAAACAGATCTGTAAAAGCGAAAGTTTTCCAGATATTTTGAGGAATTTGTTCTGCAACCGTGGAGTTCAGAATAATAGATATAATTCCTTTCTTCACAAGAACCATGTGTTAAGTAAGTATTGAAATTAACACAGAAAAATTGACTACCGCTGCGACCGGGACTCGAACTCGGTTCTCCCAGTTGCCGGCTGGGTATGCTGTCCATTACACAACCACGGCACGTCAATTCTTTGTATATGTAGACTACTCCTCACACCTTAACACTTTCACATCTACAATACCTGGTTACGAAATCAATGCTTATATTTTACTTTATATTTTTGTGGATTTTTATTGAGGAATTTGTTCTGCAACCGTGCAGTTCGGAATAATAGATGTAGGTTCTTGTGAAATACAAAAATAATTACATCTATTATTCTGAACTGCAAGGTTGCAGAATGATAGACCGTTTCCCTGTTAGACATGCCTAAAATACCATTATGAAAAAAACATGCAGAAACGAAAAGGCTTGTTACAAACGCATCAAGAATCATCTTAGTATTTCGTGCAAAGTCACTCCTGACAGGAATTTCTGTGGTACGTGTAAAGTTAAGGGTAACTGTACCGGTTACCCAAGTAACAATCTCTTGCCAGACAGAGAGACTACTGTAATAAAAGCAACACTAATTATAAAATATTACTTTCGGAAACATTCAATAAGAATCAAACAAGTACTTCAGACATTCAAGAAGAAAATAGTAATTCAAAAACACCCGATCTTGAGAATGTTATAGACGGACATATTAATGTGAGCAAAGAACAACCTTTCATCAAATTCAAGAAATCAAACAAAGGCCCATCCTCGAAAGCTGCTTAATCAAGTACATATTTCCCACAAATAAAACTACATAATCATCAATCGCTATAAAACAGTTCAAAATATTCTAAATTAATCACATTAGTTCTTAGGTGCGGGCGAAACGGATTGGAGGGGGCAGGCAAGTCTAAAAGGAAACACCTAAAAACAACTTCTTAATATGGGGCACGTCAAGATAATAACCCATATCTTCATTTGATTGAAACCTCAAATTTCATATCTTATCTCACTTAATAACACCTAACACATCCTTATTTGTATTGAAACCTTACTTGGCAATTCGGTTTCGCCTATAAAACAACAATTTTAATTACCACACTATCTTAATTGTTTAATTCAGATTCCAGTTCTGTGCAATTAAACTGTGCAATAAAACTTCGGAAAGAAATCTAGAGACTATAATCTAATACAAAATAAATACTGTATACACATCTAGTACTCTTCCAGTAAAATATCAAATTATCTAACTCATTTACAGTCAAATAAGCACCTTTTCCGGTTTACTGCTTGGAGAGGGGTAGTATTCGGGAGCTTGCTGGGGATTGGTTAAGTTTTCTAAACAAAAAATATGTTCCCACAAACTCACAAAAACTTTCAAAGGACAAAAGTGGCCTTATTTGGCCAGAGGTCCCTAGTGGTGGCCCCGCAGAACAGCAAATTGATGTAATGTAACGGGCAATATAATAAAATACACATTTACCCCCTCCGCTTTTTGATCCCTTCAAATCTAGTATCATGTATATCTCTCGAACAAGCGCAATTGAATTGCAAGTAACTAGATTTTATGAGCAGCTTGTTGTGAACCATTAGTTTGTAGTGAATTCAATTAAAAAGCGTGTTCGTGAATTTGGCCAACAAAACTTTATAAGGAGTAACTCTGCAGACCAGACTCATCACATATATTTTTATATGTTAAGTTAGTCATTAATCACGGATCAAATTTGCAGCTAAACCAGACATGATTTATGTCATTCCTTCCATCGAAAAAAAAATCGAAACCGGGACTTCCTAAATACCAAATCAAAATTCTACCTATTGAGCAACGATTCATCATTGTATATCTCTTCAAACCATTGGGAATTCGATCCTGTATCTCCTGCCGTACCTTACCAAACCAAGTGAAATAAAGGTAAGCTTGACTAATCACGCAATATTTCTTAAGAATTATTACTGATTGTGATGATTGGTGATCATACTAAAGGCAGGTTTATTACCCCCTGATCCCCAGGCCAGACAAACCAATGATCGTTTGCTATTGTATTATATCAGCTGAGAAATGATGTCCTCTAGGGAACCTTTAGGTTTAAGTAGGTCCCAACAGAAGCAATAATGGTTCCCACAGATTGGAAGATGAAACCTGTTGATTTCAAAGAGTGATAATTGAAGAAATTTATCCGAGGGTCTCCATATTTCCATGAGAAAATAATTGTTCAAAAGGATTACCGTAACTAATAAGCGTCAATTTTGTATCTACAAACACGCTTGCTTCTGCACCACACGCTCACATAAAGTACCGAGCAGTCGTAGCTCAGTTGTTAGTGTGTTGGCGTAGTAATCAGAAGACCCGGGTAAAGGTTTTTCCAGGATTTTTACTCAATCACATCAGGCAACTGCTGGGAAATTAGGCCCTGGCAGAATAGTTTCCACTTTTCCACTTATCCCGGCCTGAGGTGTTTAAAAGCCATAAGTAAATTGCAAACCTCCTTCATTGCATTGTTTCATATGTGAGCTAATATAATTGATACAGTACGAATTCATTTTTAATATGAATCTCACCAAATCCAATAATATGTATTAAACAAACAGTATTTACATGATTTTGGATTTTACAATTTTATTCAGCGGGCTTGATTTTGCTTTGTTTCTAACACTAAGGGGCAGTTCTACAATCGACCGCTAAACTTCTAGTCAGCGCTAAGTTGAGGCCAACTCTAATTTTGCCTACTCTCATTGGCCAAAATCAGACTTGACCTCAACTTAGCACTGACTAGAAGTTTAGCGGGGGATTGTAGAACTAACCCTAAGTTGCACTTGAAATTCCCCTAGACAAGAATTTAACTTTTCAGAAAAATGAACTAAATTTGTCATTTACTCCTCCTCATTAGCGACAATTTTTCCGTATTTGATACAGAGTCATGTGACTTCCCGAATGCCTCTTAAAGTGTTTTATTTCGGCGCATACTTCTTAGTAGCTTCTCTTCTAAAACATTTTTCTTTCGATGTTTGAACATATAAATCGCCTTTCTTGCTTTAGAAATGCCCTGAAAATGTATTATGGGAAAACAGGTTGATTATATGTGTGTATTTTATGATTTGGACAACATGCTGGTGAGTAGACTGTGAATGCATGATTTCTTACTTCTTATTTCTCTGCAATTTGTTACGAGAGATGCAAACGACAGATTGCAAGGGCAACTTGTTTGAAGAAAAATGAATTTATGGATAAAAAAATGAGACAGGCAAAAGTAAACGAAGCTATATGATTGTGTCATACATGACTACGTTCCAAAGTTCTTCAACCATTAATTTTGGTCGTTTACATCGAATATCTTCATCGAGAGAACCACTTGATGTAGGGTTTCAACTAAATTTCGAGAAAGGATGATTAATTAATCAGACTAGAACGTCGTCCACATGAACACTTAACAAGAGACCCAGATATCGTCTTTGAGTTATCTATCTTTCTGATAATCACTGGTATCATAGCGAAGAGGACTGAAAATAACATTACGTTTCGTCCATTGTTTTTCCCACAGTTCAAAATGTTAAAGTTTTAATAAACATTTACAATTTAAGAAACTACGTAATCTAAAGATCAAGATAGTGTGAGGGCAAAAAGAAATAGTTATATTCTTTTCTATCTATTATGTGGAGTAACATCCAGCAAAGAAACTCCCTACAAGCCCAATTTCTAGGCTGACGATTCATCTTCATTAGAGATCTGCCGAAAGCGCCAGGTGATTAGAGATGTGTTAAGCCCTGTCCATTTATCTTAACATCTTGCGTGTTGATTTTTGTTTTGCTTAATCAGTATTGTCCTTAATAATGTAAAGAAACTGCACTCGTTTTCTTCCTCTTCGTCCTTTCCCTACAATCGCAACTCAATTACAGCCCTCAGTTAACAATATTTCCATATACAATGTTGTAACTGGCTCCTTTTTCTATTCTTCATTGCCTCAAATATTATTCGATTCTCCTCTAATGTCTCAACTCTTCCATACTATATATCTTGTCTGTCCAGCTGATCGTTTCCATTCTTCACAATGTCTATATTTCGAATGCTTCCGTTCTTGTTCGCTCTTTCGTAGAGCTTCGTTTTGACTCTAAACAACATTATGCTGAATACATAGCATTTATCGAATGTTTCCCTCAAATCTTTGATCCGTTGGTCGACAGAATATATTATTTTAGGGAATGTCTTTTGGAGAGAAATCTTAAGATTATACCAAGGGGACCATCATATTTGGACTCTACTGACCGTTACTTATCCACTATCATTCAGCCACATTAAAATGGTACTTCAAGCTTAGTCGATAGTCTTCAAAAGTGTAGCAAGCCATCTTGAAGTAATACTCAAAAGCTGTTATACGTCATTTAACTTACCATTTGAAACCTGTCACCGTCTGAAGTGACTCTAATACATCTTCATATACACCTGTCTGTTTTGAGAATTCTAGATTGTTTCTCTTTTTTCTTTGAAAAGCAGACAATCTTAGAGCATTAAAATGATTTGAATTCAAAAATTGTTACAGTAAATTGTGAATAATAACAGCGATCACTGACAAATATCTAATCGAGATCGATGTGACTTAGGCATTACATTTAAGGTTCGCTTCAAATTCCTCAAAAGATCTTAACAGTCGCATACCAATGCTAAATTTGCATCGATAAACAACAATGAGGGGAGTCACTTGAGCCCAAACCTCTGAACATTGTTATTAGCTTTACAAATAAGAAATCAGGTAGGATATGTGTAATCCAATATCTTAGAAGAATATAGGGTCAGGTTATCTATCAGTAGCGTAGCCAGAGAGGGAACAGGTGGCACGTGCCTTCTCAATGAGATATTTTTGTAGTATTATTTGAACAAATTATCGAAGAAAATGTTCCGATTTGTATCCGAACCGACTTAATTTATCTCTTAGTGGCGAATCTAGAGAGAAGCACAAGGGGCACGCGCCCCTTGAGGAAAAAATGCTCTGTTTCATAACATTATTTCAGCAATTTTACTATAAAAATTTCGATAATTTTCCCAATCAACCCTTAGACGAATTCCTCCTCATCTAACCAAAAATGAAAATGCTACTCTTTTGATTTAATGTGTAACTATAGATTTTGTTAAACGACTGTACTTGTCATTGTTCCTTTAAACATTTAATTTATAAAAAGTAAATGTTCTAAACTCTTAAGCCCCGTTCACACATGGAAACGTTAACAAAATCTTTTCTGAAAGTGTTGCAGTGTTGCCCAACATTTGGCAAATGGTTAGAAAACGCATAATGTCGCAGAAACAATGTCGTGGAAGCATGTTGTTAAGAAGTTTTACGTCCAGAACTTTCCCTTGAACTAGATATGTTTTTTTGAGGAGGACGTGTCCATAGTCTGTGTTTCTTATGTCGTGATAGACAGATAGCATCAACGTAGGGAAAAACGTTGGTATCCTCGAACACATCTGCACGAGGAGTCGTATTATGACCGACAAGTCCTACATCTATCTCAAACGTGATTTTTTTTTTTTTAACTTAACTTGAATGATTCTTTACTAAGAAGACTTTGAAACACATAGTCTGAAGCCCTGGCGGTATTTTCTAAACAGGAAGGTGCGTGTAACAAACACAGATTGTTAATGTTAAAAAAATCTATCTACCTCAGTTTCAATGTCACTTGAATAGTAATACTCCTGCTTCCTCTCGATTCTTGAGAACTCAAAGAAATAATCGACATCTTATATCAAAGCAAGATTTGAAGTACCAATTTTGGTTCCGTTACATAAACCTTGAGCTCCGTACGAAATTGGACCCGGAACGCCTTCAACTCATTGAGTATTAATATGAATATTCTGAGTTTCAACTTCTCTGTCTCTTCTCGTCTAACAGACGATATATCGGCTATACCCTTAAAGACAGCTTACTCTCTACATTGTTATTGTACTCGGGTTACGTATTGTGATAAAGTATTTTCTGGCTGTGAAGCTCCACAACGAATTTGAGAGTATTTTCTTGAGTCAACATACTTAAAAATTATCAGCGCACAGCACAAATAAGCAATGATTAAAGTGTAGAGTAGATAATGTTTCCCAAAACTCGCCAACATTGTTACTTTTTCCGTCAACACCAAATTATTGTGTTAAAATGTAAAACAATTGAACAAAACTTGGAAACATTAAGGAGAAAAAGGCAACAGATTGGGAAACAGTTTCGCAACATTGTTGTCTGAAAATGTTGCCATGTATGGACGTGACTTTACACCAATGTCCTAATAAAAGCTAAGTACCATAGAGAGAAAACAAAATGTCCATTATATTTGTATCACAAGTCCACTTTTTCGTATTTCCATTTTGTTCTGTTCTTCGGTATCTATGTTCCAAGATCCACTTGCATAAATATTACATCTTAATTCCACCACGGAACTCCTTTTTAACACCTTCGACTGTTTTCCGTTCCTCCTGAAAAATATACTCTGGTGGACTTGAGATATTTTTCATTTTTAGTTTGGACCTAAATATAAAGCGTGAATTTTTAAGACTTCTTATTTTAGTAGCTCATACAATGTACGTACATGGTTAATTTTGTAGCATGGTGCACGTCGCGAAAAAATGAAAGTACTCATGAAACGTGCTTATAGTCTTTGGACACGACCTTAGTACAATATCGGTTGGCGCCACACCCTACCGCGAGGACTCGCAGGATGTTTCCTGGCAATTTCAAACTATCGTATTAGCAGCGCTAGTTGCGGTTCAATTCGAAGTTCGCTTTCTCTCACGTCTTACACTCAATGGTGATCTTGTTTCCTAGATTAGGTTAATGGAAAGCTACTTACAAGAATGTAATAAGTACCTGAAAAAATAGGTTTCTTTAATGTTCAGTAATGAAGCAGCATTCTGCTATTTAATAGTAACAAGAAACAACATGATAGTTATTTGTATTATATTACAATTATAGCAAACATACCCGACACGTTCTTTACTCAAACCACCAGACAAGGATGGAACAAAATAAACACTGGAAACATGTGCTTTAGACTGTATTGTATAAATTGGAAACAACTGACCCTATGAGAATAACGCCCCTTCGTCAAAGTACTACTAGTCACCTTGTACCCGATATTTTCGTACGTAACGCTTACGAAAAATATTTCCCATTCTTGAACGTTCTTGTTCGAGTTGTATCCTCTTGGGCTTCCCCCTCTAATCGTACTAACAACTATGATTATAAAAGCTTTGCGGATTAACATAATACATCGTTTTCTCATTTGGCCTTATATTTTGGATTAGAGAATTAAATCTCTAACCATTTCAAGAGAAAATAAATACTTCATACAACAAACTTGGAACATAATTTAAATAGCCTGGCCCGCAGAGCCACCTAGCCGGACTTCCAGCTCCTTGGAGCTAATTTCGTCATCTGGAGTAAGAATTATTTGGTAATTATGGTTGGTAGGCTTCTAAATCAAACCTGCACCAGGACACACCCGCCCACACCAAGCAAACATCCAGAGAATATACCACAGTCAAACCTTATTTCCATTACTTGAAATCTAAATGAGATCTTTAGTCCAAAACTGCTTGAACTGGAAGTGGACAAAATATAAATTGGTGTACTAAATGTGTATATATGAGTATTAATGGTTACCAATGAAACTCACAGAATTCAAGTGAGTGTTGTAACATGTTGTCTTTCAACTTTGTTAATAAATTTGGAGAGATTAGACAGTAAGATATGGGTAATAGCTGAGTAAATGTTAAAATTGGTTAAACTCGTCCCATTCTGTTATGATTAGATGATAGTTATTAAAATAGTTTTTTATTCTCTTCAGGCTGTGCAGTCTTTTCATTTATATGAAGTATTTCTTGATAGGTAATGTTGTGTCTTAGTATTTTTTTGGTTCAATTGTTGAGGTAGGTTCGCTCGAATATTTCTTTTTGTTTTTCGCCATTTGAATGTACTTCCCTTTGTTATGTTTTATATATTTATCTATTAGTGTAATAGGTATTGTTTCGTAAAGTTCTTCTTTGCTGGCTTTCTACAATCTTTCCGAAGATCTTATCCAGCATCTTTCGAATTTTTCAATTTGCTCTGTTGATATCTTACTATGAAAAAGTTAATGTCCATACAAAGTCATGGGTCTGAGTATTGATAAGTACAGTCTAATTTTAATTAAATTTGGAAGGGTTGATCGAAAGTAGAATTTAAGGTGTGAGAGCGCCTTGAGGGCCAGTTTTTTCCTGTCCATAATGTAGTATTTAAATATGAGGCGTTGATCGAATGTTACTCCCAAATATTTCGCTGTTTTTTGAGGGTTAATTTTAGTGTTCTTAATTGTGATAAATTTTTCTTTGTCAGTTCTCGTGCCTTTACCAGAATGATAGAAAATGATAAATTGAGTTTTGTTTTGATTTAGTTGCAGTTTCCAGGTCTGACACCACTTCACAAATTTCCCTGTTATTTTTTGTAAGCTGTTTTTATGGCTGCATCAGTTGTTTTAGCGCTAGTCCAATACGCTGTGTCATCCGCAAAGAGGCCCAGTTTGGAGTGTGCATGTATTGGAGCAGGTATATCATTTACATACATAGTGTGAAGTAGGGGGCTCAACGCCGCGCCCTGAGGTACTCCTCGATGTATGGTGATGGTATCAAAGAGTTCGCTGCCAGATCTAACCTGTGTCGTTCGGTCTTTTAGAAAATGATTTATCCATCTTATGATTGTAGTTGGTAGATTTAGAGCATATAACTTATACAGGAGACGGTCATGCCAGACAGTATTGAACGCAGATGTTAAGTCCATAAATACTGTCGCGGCCCTTTGCCCACAATTTAGCGCAAGTTGGATGTCAGTGAAAACACGAATTAGTTGGTCAATTGTGGATATTTGAGTTCGGAATCAAGCTTGATTATTGTTAATAAGATTAGATTCTTCTAAGAAAAAGCTCAATCTTTTGGTTAAAACAGTGTCACATATCTTTGCTATGGTGTTAGTAAGTGTTATTGGACGGTAGTTGTCAGAATGCAATCTTTTTTTTTTGTGCTTGGCTGGACTTAGGGGTAAAAGATTATTTCTGTAATTAAAATGTCTCAGAGAGCTTCTTATATTCTTTAATACGACATAAATTGTAAAAAACCTATAACATCCTGAAGCTATTTATCAAACAGAGGTGTTAGGTTTATCTTTCTGGCTGCGATAGAGGAACTAAGTATATTGCGAATGTCTGCTATACGAATATACAGGGTAAGTCAAAATGATGTACCCGATTTCATAAATTTATTTTGTGAAATATAATGAACATATCTGAATGTAATACATGTGGTAAGAAGGGTAACTCTCAAAGTTTTTTTCAGTCACATCATAAGTGCTCTATGTGAGCACCTCGCGTAACACGACACACATCAAACCGATAGTCTATCTCCTGCCAAACATTGTGTAGTGTGTCACGGTCAATCTCTGCAATGGCTGCTGTGATGCGGGCGCGAAGGTCACCCAATGTTGTTGGAAGTGATGGTACGTAAACACGATCCTTTATGAAACCCCTCAAAAAGAAATCACACGGGGTCAGATCGGGGAAACGAGGTGGCCAACGAATGAGAACTCGATCCTCCTGAGATGCACGGCCTATCCAGCGCTGTGGCAATGCCTCATTGAGATGATCCCGAACGCTGCCATGGTAATGCGGAGGGGCACCATCCAATTGAAGAATTAAATCTGCACTATCCTCTTCGAGCTGTGGAAGGAGCCATTGTTGCAGCATATCAAGAAAAAACATGTCCTGCCACAGTAGGTTCAAGGAAGAAAAAGGGCCCATAAATCTTTTCAGGGGAAATGGCACAAAACACATCCACCTTGGGTGAATCGCGTTGGTGTTCCACAACTACGTGGGGATTATCAGTTCCCCAGATACTTACGTTGTGTCTATTCACATTCCCAGAAAGGTGAAACACCGCTTCATCACTGTAACGTAACCTTTCGGCGAACCCATCCTCTTCCATTAACGTGAGAAAATCAGCACAGAAAGACGCTCGAGCAGCATAATCAGTGTCTCTTAAGGCTTGTAGCAGTTGCAAGCGATAGGATTTCATTTGTAAACGTTTTCGCAGAATTCGCCATACAGTTTTCTGTGGCATTTCAAGTTCCCTCGCTGCCCGGTAGGTAGACTTCTGTGGACTCCGCACAAAACTGGCGCGAACACGTTCCACTGTCTCTTCCTCAGCTGAAGGACGGCCAGTCGATTTTCGCTTACAGATGCAGCCGGTATCTCTGAATTTTTCATACCATGTACGAATGTTTTTTCCAGTAGGTGGTTCTCTGCCATACTTGGTACGGAAATGCCGTTGAACACTCATCACAGAGTTGTTTACATGGTAATCCAGCACAGAGAACGATTTCTGCTCTCCAGTCAGCGCCATTTTCGTTAACTGCTTCCAGCGCCGCGTAGCGGTAGACAACGCAACCACGCGGGACATAAACTAAACTCAACTAAACTTTGAACTTTTGCCTTTTCTTGCGCGTAGCTCACATTAAGATATGTTCATTATATTTCACAAAATAAATTTATGAAATCGGGTCCATCATTTTGACTTACCCTGTATAAAAAAGAACAAAAATGCGCTGACCTCTATTGCTAAGAATGTACAGTACAGTTACTAATTTTTTAATAATGAATCAAAGAATGATGCGAAAATTGTCACAATCATTGATTTAATCGAAAGAAGTACCAAATATTAGTTTAGTTGATTGAGGCTAATCTTAAAAAAAAACTTCTCGCTACCTTCCAACTATTGAGCAGAAAACTCGTCAATATAACTTATTCAAAGAATAATGCAATTTAGGAAGAAACAGTTCTATAGTCAGCGTTTATATTCTCAATTACGTACGGAAAATTAATATACTGGTATTATCAATTTAATTTTTCATTTGAACCAAAATTGATGAGCAAAACATTCTGAAGCTTACTAAAAAATCATCTAAAATACAAATATTTAAGCATTGCGTTATAAACAGTAACAACGTGCAAGAAATAAATTATCAATGAACCGAATACATTCGTTTTTTATAAGGGTCCCAACTCGGTCCTATCTAACCCTTTCAGCTCCAAATTATTTTACATTAGTGGGAAAATTCTTTTTATATATTTTGAGTCGATTATGATTATCTAAAACAGGAAAACCAAATTTTATTTTAAAACGTGTATTTTTTTAAATCAAATTAATGCTATGTTGTTTCTGAACAACATTGATACTTTGAGGTTATAAATTTGTTACGGAAATCATACATTAGGGCAGAAGCTACAGCTTGGACGAAAATGTTGAATCGCTCCTTGCGTGGTTTTCCTTTCAAATATTGGTTCATGTTTTTTTTCATCCTTTGTATAGTACAACATGATTCTCAACGATTTATATCTTTGAGGACTAAAAATAGGTATACCAGATAAAGTTACTGTCTAAAGAGGCTTACTTTGAACAATTTGTCGTGTTTTTTATTCTCATTTCTGGTTTCTTTGACCAACTTCATTTGTTGGTAAACTTTGTGTTGGCTTCGGGGAGGGAGTCGGCGTGGCTTAGACGATATTGCGTCTGACTACGATATGGTAGGCCCGGATAATCTAGAGACTTTTCTCACAGTGCAACTATGCCCGGACCCCTGAGATGCACTCAGTCTATCAAATTGAATACAAGTGTCTCCTTGATATTCCTAAGCACTGTGGGAGGTAATGATCGTCGAGTTTGTGACTGACCGCCTCACCTTACTTCGTGTATTAGGTTTAGAGCATATGAAGCGCTAAATTCACATCCCCATGCCCCGTTTACGTGCGTGCGCAGTGCTACTCTTACTTCTTTAACGCATACTGGGAGATCAGACAGATCAGTTGACAACACAGGACACATACTATATCAGTAAGACATCTTCAATGCCTTATGTCTAGTCCGTAGGGTATATTTTATCTATCTCTTTTTCTCTGAATCTATATTATCATCGTCAATAAAATAGTAATTCACACGGATACATATCCATCAGCAATAGTGTGAGGTATCTCCTCATCAGATAATGTACGCGGTTTCATTCTCTAACTAATATGATACAACAGATAATGCCAGTTCACAGGGAAGTATACAAAATACTTTAATATTAGATTGGCGAAAATCTATACATTCAGTCCAAATGTTAACAACCAAGTTTTCCAATAAATATAGAAACTTTACCAGTGAATATTTAGGATCAATATGATTGTTTGCAGACACTAGCGCTACTGTCATAAATAAACTCAAAGTCCTAAAGCATTAGTTTCACAACAAATCGTAAAAGCCGAGGCTAATACACAGCGATATAACACTTGTCTGCACTTCACTAAGCAGCACCATCTGTAAGTTTATTCTACACGATCTTAAATTGAACGTAGTTGACATCTAGTGAGAATACTATAAATTTTAATCATGTTGTTCACTGACAACGATACTGCGCACTTACTTCTTTGGTGTTTTTACTGCCGTGTGTGTAGCATCATTATTGTGTTATTCCTGTGTTTGTACGCTCAGATCTTCCAAATTATTCCGAAATGTTTGAGTCTGCTTATCCCTTTATCATCATCATCATCATCATATTCAGACGTTTTCTATCCACTGCTGGATGAAGGCCTCCCCTTTTCCTTCCACATATCTCCGTCTGCTGATATCCTTATCCACGTAGCTCCTGAAAAACGCTTGATTTCATCTACCCATCTTACATTTGGACGTCGTCTCGGTCGTTTCTTTTTTCTAGGGATCCACTGTAGTACATTTGTCGTCCACCTTCCATCTGTTCGTCTAGCTATGTGACCGGCCCATCTCCACTTCATCTTCTTCGCAGTCTCGATTACATCCTCCACTTTTGTTTGTGCGCGAATCCATTCATTTCTTTTCCTGTCCCTTCTGGTTATTCCTAGCATGCACCTCTCCATTGCTCTTTGTGTGACTCTCAATCTTTGAGTCGTTTGCGCATTCAATGTAGAAGTTTCACATCCGTACATCATTACAGGTAAGACACATTGATTATAAACTTTACGCTTCAGACACATTGGAAGTTTGCTTTTGAAAATAAAGTGTAGTCTTCCAAACGAACTAAACGTCATTTTACATCTTCTATTTATTTCATCAGTCAACTTTGCATTCGATGTTTTAAGCTGACCTAGGTAAACATACTCATCAACTAAGCCTATTCTCTCTCCGTTAATCTTCACTTCCTTCTTTGCAGCATGTTAATTGTACATTACTTTTGTTTTACATAAGTTCATTTTAAGGGCTATTTTCGAACTCTTGTTACTCAGTTCTTCCATTATGGTTTGTAGTTCATCTGCACTTGAAGCAAACAGGACTATATCATCAGCGAACCTTAAATGATGAAGATATTCGCCATTAATTTTAATTCCAACTTCATCCCAGTTTAAATTCTGGAACACTCTCTCCAGGACCGCACAAAACAGTTTCGGAGAAATTGAATCTCCTTGCCTTACCCCTTTTCCAACTTTAAATTTTTCACTGTCTTGTTGCAGTCTAATGACAGAAGTGGCAGTCGAGTAAATGTTTCGCAGTAACTTGATGTATGCACTTTCGATGCCTTGATGTTCAAGTGATTTAAGTACTGCTGACAAGGAGACCGAATCGAAAGCCTTTTCAAAATCTATGAATCCCAAACATAATGGAAGTTCATATTCATTAGTCCTTTCCATAACTTCATTCAATGTTTGTATGTGGTCCATTGTGCTAAATCCACGACGAAATCCGGCTTGTTCCCTTCCCTGATTAAAATCCAAGTCTCGTTCAATACGATTCAAAATAACTTTGGTGAACATTTTGTATAGGACTGACTGTAAACTAATTGGTTTGTAGTTTTCGACGCGTTCTTTGTCCCCTTTCTTGTACAACAAAATTATAACGGCATTGTTAAAACTTGAGGGTATTTCTCTTTTCCTCAGGCACATCGAGAATAATTTAGCAAGTTCCTCTTTCATTTTTTCACCTCCCCATTTAAACATCTCTGCTGTGAGTCCATCTTCTCCTGGTGATTTTCCGTTCTTCATCCCTCGAAGTACTTTATCCACTTCTTCTTTCATTACGTGTGGGGCATCAACATCAATTTCTTCTGAATCTTCATTTCCTAGCTCTTCCTCGGAGTAGTACAATTCTGTGTAGACATTTTCAAATATTTTTTTATAATTTCTTCCTTATTTCGTGTTACGGTCCCGTCTGGTCTCTTAACTGCAATTATTTGCTTTTTCTCTATCATGAGCTGCTGTTTGGCTTTCTTCAGGTTCTTGTTTTCCTCGATTGTATTTCTAACAAGATTTTCGTTATATCTTCGTACATCCTCTCTTATTTTCTTTCTTACGGTTTTATTTAGTTCTTTATGCAATTTTCCTCTTCTTTCATTTCCCTTCTTTTCTTCATCAAGAGCTTAGTTTCTTCTGAGATTTTGCTATTTTTTTCTTTCTGGTACCTGCTATCTCCTTGGCTGTTTCTCTTATTATCTCAGTCAGTATTTTATTTCTGCTATCATTGTCTTCTTCATCCTCTAACTCCTCCAAGGCTCTGAATCTGTTGTTTAGTTCTATCTCGAATACTACCAATGCTAGTACCTGTGCTTTCTCATTTGTCTCTTTTCTGTTCTTCTCATACTTTCTTGAATTAGATCCACTGTTAATACCGATGCGTCAATTTATACCAAGCGTGTCTATTATTCTGTATCTCTGTTTCATATTCTATATTCTTTAACAGTATTGTATCCTTTCTTTACGAGATTTCCTCCATGGATTTCTCTAGGTATTTCTGGGCTGATTTTATTAACTTCAGCAATTTGTGAATTTCCATTATCTGGTCACTTGTTACTTTCTCTTTAGTCTCCAACATACATCACTGAGCTTTCTCAGGTTTAAAAGTAGAATGTTCTATGTTAATAATGTTCTTATGTTCTGATTTTTCATCTCCATATTTATTAATCTTTCTTGTCAACCTGAAAATATTTGATTGAAAGTTGATCTTCCTAATATTAGGTACAGTAAAGCATCCAGAGCAACCACAAATGTTATGTTATGTTCTGGAAATTATTACTTTAGGTGCGATATAAAGTTACTTCGCCACTATGTTAACTTCATATTACATGACGTATGTTGGTTCTAAATGTAATAACATTTCCATTGATACAATCATTCATGGGTTGCATAGAGTTGTTACGTTTGGATTAATGTTTACGTAATGAGAAAATGTATTCATCCATCGACTATCCTGCTTCTTTATGCATCCTATCGAAATTGTATCACTCTGTTAATACATTGGTACATTCAGAATACGAAGTCAACAAAAGTTGTTCGAGTTCATCAAAATTTCAGTCTCTTAACTTCTTTAGGCGTCACTGACCTTTGAGGATTCTACAGAATGCAAACAGAATCTAAATGAAGGTAAAGCAACATGTTTTTATAGTTTTCAATGTGTTTATTCAAAGACGAATATGATATATCACTGAAAAACGGCATATGCTTGATACAATTGGTTTTACAAATGGAGGACTTATTGAATGCATCGTATGGTAATTTTAATTAGGAAAATTGAATACAAGTTTATTAGACTCATAGAACAGTGATTGCTTCCAAAGAATTATTAGTATTTGTCTTACTAATGAATTTGAAATATTGGCTGTACTTGAAGAGCTGCTCTATTGAACTGAAACGAATTTAATAATGAAATGTGTAATACGATGATTTATATTTGGTATATCTTCCATGTATTTATACTCGGCTATCTAGTAAAAGTCAAATATAATTTTCTTTCTATTCATCTAATTGATTGTTATATATATGAGGGTTGGGGCAAAAGTCATTGCAACATTTTTTTTAGATATTAACCCGGTTGGAAAATGTGACATATACATATGAGATGAAGAGGTGGGAACTACATGTGTGGACAATGAAGAACACGTGAACATTGTGCCTTTCATATTTATTACGGTAGAGTACAGGACAATACTGATTTCATGGTGCAAAACATTTGTAGCACAGCACACCTCCTACATTACAGCACAGCACACATACCTGTTCTACAGTTGACATGACAAAACTGTGTCTAAAGGCCCTCAAAGTAGTTCCATGCAACGTTCACCACGCACTGCCAAAGATGTGGGAGGCACTGCATACCATCTGCGTCAGCATTTTCCGCAACATGTGTGAATCGGGTCATCTGTTGTCACACAGCATTAGCAATGTAATCAGGTCTAGCAAACCACGTAATGGTTCCTTGACCTTTCGTATGAGATGAAAGTCACAGGGCGAAAGGACAGGAGACTATGGTGGGTGCTCCAATTCTTCCCATCCTCAGCGTCGCAGTTGTCGCTGTACACACTCTGCTTTATGTGGTCATGAGTTGTCGTGGAGTATGATTGCACTGTGGACAAAATCCGGACGTTTCTCCCGAAAGCCTGGAAGTACGCAACATGAAGACCCTGTAGTACTCTGCTGTCACTAAGATAAATATAAAATTAATTTTATGGACGGTAAGAACACTATCGCTTACGTCCGTGCCGTCTGCTGTCACTGTTCTGCCATGCGGAACGAAGTGGTACACAATGACATACCAGACGTCATACGCGACGGTCACCCTCAATTAGACGTGGGAAGGATTCTGACCGAACTTCTGCTGCCTTGGTGATCCGGCATGTCGCCACTCCGCGGACTGATATTTGAGTTCTAGTTCGTATGCCCTGGCCCAACATTCATCGATGAAGATTATGCGTGACAGAAAGTGGTCGCCGTCCTGTTGCCAGCGTGCTTGGAGGTGGGAGCATGTTGCATATCTCATCCACCGCTGAACTTCCGTCAGTGCATGCGGTACCCATGCAATTTTGCGCAGTTGCAGATCTATTCGCAATATCTTGTGGATCGTGCGTTTCTCGATGTCACTTACCCTCTCTAACTCCAGCAGCGTTCATCGTCTGTCTACCTTCAAGAGCTGCCCGATGACGGCACGTGCTACAGATCTTTCCACGTCGCTCCGCACACTGACAATACGTCCCGAGCGTTGCTGACCACTAGTTGCCACACGTGTTTGCTGACATTTTCCTACCCACCATGCTACTATACGGTATGGGAGGGCAAGTTTCCACTCTGACATTCTCTTGCATTTCTCCCTCGGAGAACGGCTATTTTGATGTATGTGCGCTACTCAACATGGGTTACTTCCATCTTGCACAACGCTCGCCACACAACTGATTTCACAGCGCTCTCTGTGCTACTACCAGCAATCACAGAGATATTTTTGTTGTTGTTGTGAATACAAACTATGCTTCCATTGTTTCCACGCGACAATATAATATATATATATATATATTATCAACTTCATTTCTCTATTTGACAATCTGGGAACGAAATCACAGGTTCCTACTCACATAGTGGCAAGTAAAGGAAATATTGATTCAATATAATGGATACATTAAGTATAGAAAAGGTAGCAAAACGATACTGAATACATACATATTTTGGTTGTGGATGAAATAACTCATGGTTAGTTACGCAATACAGGGTCAATTATCAGAAACATCTTTATCAGACACGTTGGGAGCTCCATAAGTTACGTCAAGAACCAGGACAAGGTATGATTGATTTTGTAACCAAACTTAAAGCTCATGCTTGCATACGTCATTTCGGAATTGATCAGGAATCTGAGAATTTGTAGCAATGTATAATGGGTATACCTAATGAGCAAATATAAGCGCATTATTAGCTGAAAGATTATAAACTTTAACTAAGGCAGTGCATCTTATGTTAAAAGGGAAACGATTCAGAAATCATTAATTGGATATGATAATCTCTATAGGAATAAGGAAAAGTAATATGTTCAGTACCATCCGAGATTAAGGAATTGGAGATAAGATTAAAGAGCACCTCATATCAACGTAACAATAATTATTGTAGTAGATGCGAATTGGTTCATAGAATTGTGAATAAATGCCCTGCTGAAAACTTCACATGCCAATTATGCTTGAAGCAAAATGATTGGGCGCGTTATTGTTTAACAGAACCAATAAATAAAATAAGAAATGAGAATCTAGGTGCCACAGATAGATACAATCGGTCAGAATGCCAGGTGTTGCAACCCGATTCTAGAAACCACGATTCAGAGACAACGTTAAAATAAGAAAATTTAAGTGGAGAGCAGAAGAATGATAAGTTGGAATTAGGCATGGAGAAACGTAATCAACTAAGTTGCTAAAGGAAGGACATGATGCAGGTCAATGAATAGAATCATAAAAACAGTCAGACAGAACTTTATATTGTCCAGGAGCAGAATGTTCAAAACCAAATTGAGGTTGAATCAAATTGATATGATAAACAAAACAATAAATGGAAATTTAGTGGACATTGCTATACAAACATAATCATAACAGGGGAAAACATGTCTAGTCAAACGAAACCAAGTACGGAGATTCAAGAAGACGAAAATAGTAAGAATTTATACAAATCAATATCGGATATACATAATGAGTATACTAGAATCAAAAGTTTCTTTGAAAATAAAGAACCAAAAAAGGCTATGAGAAAATTAGAAAAGAATTTAATTAAGGAAGTATCTGACAGGGATTACAAACGATTATTAGATGTGGATTCTTTTTAAATCCAGAAATTGAAGATGCTGAATTGGTGGGAGATGGGTTGGTCAGGAAAAATAAAGGATGCTTTTGTAGAAACGGATGTAAATGTTGTTCAGAAGAAAGAATAGGTGCAATAAGAGCAAGGATGTGTTAAATAATATTTGACATAAGTAGGGGGAAACAAATTTAGTGAGAACAGAACAAAACACACAAAAGGAACAACATGAGTGTGAAGTGAGTATTAAGGACTCAGGAACACATTTTACACAAAGAACGAATCGGGATAGCAATATTGATGATGCGGTTACTGAGTTGAGATTCAGTGAATACATAAAATTGTACGAGGTTGTACGATATCAAACTAGAGTATATGGAGTATGTGGATGAATAGAGGTTGCGTCAAGAAAATAGTCGAGGACGTACAAAGGCTGATTGATGTTATGAATTTAAGGTGAAGGTCATTACTCATATGGAGATCATATGAAAAATGATGATATAAACATGAACCTTTGAATGTGGATATTTTCCTATTTTCCCACTATTGTTGTTACATTAAATCTTGTTTTACATATACAGTATAACTTTTAATGATGTCAGCGACGATATTGAGCCTGAAGTAATAGTGTAAATTCAGGATATGATATGTCCATTTTTGTTCTTGATAGAAGATTCGATGTTTTTGTTTCATGCGGAGGAAGAGTGGCTTGTAATGCAGTGAACTACGAGTAACAATCAGAAAATGCGTAAGGTAAACTTTGTAATAATATTTTAAACCAAAAGGCAATTTTAGCTTTGTTTTACTTTATAACCAATGTATGAATTTCGACTTTCCTTGTTCTATGGTGAAGATATAATTCAAGATATATTAGGATTTTAATTGCAGATTCTACATGTTGCGAATAGAATCTAGATGAAGATAAAATAAGGTGTTTTGATAGTTTTCAATAATTTATTCAAAGATGAATATGACATATTAATATAATGTATGTTTGTTACAACTAGTTCCACAAATGTAGATGTACGGTAACTAAGGCAAACAAATTGAGAACTTAGCGAATGCATCGTATGGTAATTTCAATTAGGATAATTATATACATGTTTATTGGACTCATAGAACTGTGATTGCTTCCAAATATTTATTTGTATTTAAGGAATTTGAAATATGAGCTGTACTTGAAAAGCTGCTCTATTGAACTGAAACGAATCTAATAATGGAATGCGTGATATGGTGGTTCATATTTGTTATATGTATACATGTATTTATACTCGCCTATCTAGTAAAAGTCAAATATATTAATAATTTTTATCCTCCTGATACATTTAAATATTGATTATATATTATATCATCATTAGCATTTCTCCATTTGACAACAGGAGCATTGATTGAGAAAATATGGATTTCATAAAAAGTCAAAATAATAGCGCTTTCAATAACCTTCTTTCATTTTAAATTCGCGCTGACATTATATCTAAAGATTTTCAGTTGATTTATCAATAAATTTTAAACTACTCAAAGTTGTCTAACTGTCATATTTTATATCCTTCCAGATTATACTAAATAAACTAACTTTTATTACCCACCCTCATTACACTGATGCTCCGATAGTGCATTCGAACCAAGACCCGGTCGACTCCGCCCTTACATCCTCTTTCATACTAGTTCAGTGTTTGTGTTCTTAATAATAGACGTAATTTTAGTAAGTTAAAATAAATCTCTGAACGCTTATATTCCTGAACCAAAAATGTTTAAAATCAGTAAATATAATTCAATTCAATAATATAGTTATATTTAGGGAAAGTAGAATTACACGAATAAAGATTTCCATATTTATTGAGTGAAAGTGTTAAAAAAGTATTGAGTGCAAGGGTAAATTTCGTGAGTAGATAAAATCAGTAATTGTCTTCAAGGACGTTCTAAAATTTTAACCTGAAACCTTCCATTAATGCGTGCTGTAAAAACTTAGTTAAAGTGCATTTCTTTTGAAATAACAACCATCCCTTGACACTGTTATTTTATAGTTATTTATACAAGATTTTCACACATTTCTTCCACATTTGAAGAAAAACAATAATCAAAATTTTAATAGGCACCTGCACAAATATGAAGAATTGTATTTGTTAATAATTCAGCTAAATTTTCATTGGCATATGATGAGAGCAGCTCCAGCTTTTTCATGGTTATGTTTGCTAAATTTTGGAAAGCGCACAGAAAAATTTAAAAGATAAAACATCTCTCACAATCTTCATTTGAAACTTTGATTTGCTCTTTCCAATAGTAAGATTTTTTGTGGTATGATATTTCACGTGTTCGACTCGTTTTCACGAAACCATTCACCGCGAATACACTCAATGATTGGCCTTGTTATAGTGTAGTTCATATTTCTCTTCTACATTGCAAACCATGTTCGCAAAATTGCTGACATGTACGGAGGATTCAGTGTACTAAATCCTAACATTAACACTGCTTGCGAGTCCAATCGTAGATTTTTGAAGAATAATTATTCTTTTTTTTCGATAGTTTAGGCATGATATTCGAGAATGAATGAATTAAAATATTCTAATTTCTCGAGTAGAACTCAGAATTCGTGCATGAAATCAAAATGTCCAAGTTTCGGGACTATTCCGTCACCCTATCAACAAGACTCGTTGGGGCTTATCCCAACCAAGTATGGTTGGGCCAACATTGGTCGTTCGCAATGGCGACGAATCTAGTTGATAGAGAAGTTAAAGACCACATTTCCAGAAAGTGTTAAAAAGACATATTTCTACTCCAAATAATTTCTTCAGTGTTCACAATTTTCGCGAGTTAGCGACTCGTGAAATTCTAATATCCCTAGTTATCGTTAATAAGTGCAAAAGTCCCTAAGGCAGAAGTCCGATTTTTCGCGACAGTAAAGCCTACCACATACTGTATGTAGTGTAACTCCAAAAATATAGGATATTGTTTAAATACACCATTTAGTGAGATAAGTGACGACATATAAATATCTAATGCCCTAATCTTTAGAAATATCATGAAGAACAGAAGCTGAAAAGTAAATGAAAATTATTATTTCCTGCCTTAAAAACATACTGGATATTCTGTTATGTATGGAAAAGAATTTATTATCACAACAATAAAGTAAATTATCAATATGATACAGTGTATATGCCATAGTAAATGTAACAATGAGTAGAAAATAAAATCTTAGTTCCCTTGGAGACGTGTTCTTCACTACAAGAAGAGTACGTCATTCTAGCTAAATGAGAAAATAAATCATAGCATTAATTATTATAATATTAGAAACAAATGGGATACATAGTAATTGTAAGTGGAAATAGAATCATTTTCAGAATTTAATAAATTTAAATATCTTGAAAATATATATGAAAGTGCATGCTCTTCCTTAAGGAAGTGTCTATCAAAACTGATACTAGTACCTAGTTTCGTTGCTAATTGGTGATATTTTATGCTAATTTAATTGTGCTTGATGTTGTGTAACTACGAAACGATTATTAAATTTCATTTTCCAATGCCGCAATTTCGGAGAATGTCCTCCCGTGAGTAGAAAGAGAACTAACCAATTCCATCTTAAGCTATGATAAAAGTACTGTAAAGGTTTACATTGGTACAATCAGAATTTAAATTTAACTGTTATATTGTAGTAGAGTGTGCGGCTTTAACTTAAAAATTCAAACCTGCTGCCTAATGTCTGGTTTCTATAGGTGTTTCTTAAAAAGTATATTTAAGTTATTTGTACAATTTATTCTGCGAATGAATGAAGTTTCACAAGACACGAATGTTCTTTAATTGTGGTAAAACTACCGTTGTCAGTTTTAAAATAATATTATTATTTCTAGTTTTTACTCCTGTGAATTTGAATTTTATTTATGGGCTTTAAAGTTCTAAGGCTCAGGGAGAAATAGGGGAGGGGAAAGTAAGCGGTAAGGGTCTACTAGGGCTTAAGTTGAATGTGCCATTCTGGCATTTGTTTGGTGTGACTGAGGACAACTTTGAGGTGAGAATAACCTCAGTCAAGATGGTCGGCAGCTGGGATTGATTCCAGGACCTCCCGAATGCTAAAACCAACGCTGTTCCACTAAGCTACGGCTCTAACCGCTGTTCCACTAAGCTACAGCCCGTGGTGTAATTCTTAGCTGTATATTAATTTAAATTACAAACACGATGTGAACACAAACACGAATCCAACACTTCAAGTTGGGGAAAGTGCCCTATTATCGGGTACCGTTTGTAAATCTGAAATTGTGACCAAACATTTGGACTAAAATTGTTAAATTTTATAACGTGTATTCCACATTACATCAACTAATAATACCTAAGTCTACGTAGCAATAACTTAATGCTAGAAAAAGATACAAATTAAATCCTCAAACTGTTTATTTTTTACCTAGCAGAAAATGGGTTCCTAATTTCGGGTGTAGAAGGATGCTAAATTCGGGTTGGGAATAAGTATGGCAATTGAAGAAAATAAAGCCTGAACTTTGTGTCTAGTTTCTTTACCCATATACAAAAATAGCAATTAACACAGAAGTGTGCTGAACGTTCTCATTGTAGAGTTGTACAAGCTTTTGTTCCCTCAGGTGATTTAGCTTTTACGGATGCAAAGATCGCACTTGAAGGTACGCCACACATGCTTCTCAATACCAGCACAAAGTTCATGTGACCAAGGTAAACATTTAGTGCATTTAATGCACGCTTTGTTGGAACTGTCTGTTGCCCATAGCTTCCTGCAAAATATGCATTCTTCATCCTCATCATATTCCGATGAAGACTCCTACAACAAAAGTTTATCATAGCCTGCGTCCGACTCCTCGTCCAAGAAGACATCTTCCTCCTTTCTCGTCTTTCCCTGTTGGATTTTCTTCGTAGAAAGTTTTGTATGACCGAATAACTTCCTCTTGGTAGGTTTCAGACCGGCTTCACTTGTATACACTTATGATTGTTTCCCTAAATTTTTGACGTAGTCCTCCATGGTCGTTTGCGGCACATTGAAAGTTGTTTTTGGTGTTTTTAAATATCCCATACCGTTTTCAAGACAGCATCAACGGCTTTTTAAATTGGTTACTGATCCCAGAAACGTACCTGAAATTTGGAAACACCTTACCACCCGAAATTAAGACCCACCACTTCGTTTTTTCTTAAAGCATGCTGCATTCAACTGGCCTCTTTGTTGCGTCCAAAACACTTACACATACAACGTGTATAAAAGCATACTCCAAACTAATGTATTAACTTTCGACTTTTCACTTACTTGTTATCTTCACTGAGAAAATACCTTCGACACTGGTGTATTCAAAACATGTTTTTCATGCGAATATCACATTCATTTAACTGACGCAACACTCCTACACACAAATGACACCAAACTCACAGTGGTGACTGGTCTCCTTTTTTTCCGCACATTAGCACTAACCCATGCAGATGGCAGCAGAATCCAACTGACATAACTGACTACCCGGAATTGGGACACTACCCGAAATTAGGGCTCCTCACCCTATACTTTGTTTAAAATTAAATAAAAATCTTACATTTCACTGTGATAACTCATTTCGATCAAAAACTTTACCTTTTTCAAAACAAATATTTTTGTTTTGTAACTTGTGTAATTTTCACTCTTTGAATTATTTGACCCATCTCCCGTGGTCCAAGTACATTCATTCTCCTACTTTCACCAGGTAAATGTTTGCATATTCCGTTAAATGTCTGCCCTTACCGCAACCTTCCACATTTTCATCTGTACCTGAACTCGGTCTGGGAGCATAAATACAATGAGATATTTAGTTTAATAATTTGTTTCAAAGTGACAATTAAATATTACTTCTTTCTCTCCGTCTTTTCCCACTTATGTGGGGCTCAATGTTTCTGATAAGTCTTCTTCAGAAATCCATGTCCAGAACATCATCCCCTGACAGATCTTCCTCCTTGAAAGTCTTTTTAACTCTATCCATCCATCTCCTCCTTAGCTTTCATCTACCTCTCTTGCCCTCCACTTCTATTGTCATTTATCTTCTGACTACATAAAGTCATTTGTTCTTTCCATTACCCTGCAGTGTTCTTTCTTGTATTATCTTAGATATCTCCTCACATTTAGTTTTTCATATTACTCGTAAATTTCTCACTCTGTATTTTCTTGTTACCCCACACACCCAGTGTAGCTTTGCCATTTCGGTAACATCTTATCTCTTTTTTGAGCTTTCTTGGTTTGTTTGATTCCTCTATAGCTTACAGAATCCTGTATACCACACTACTCCTTAACAATTGGTACAATAACACTACATCTCTATTGAATTGTCATTTTTTCTGTTCAAAGATTTTATTGCATCAGATCTCATACAATACCTTCTATACCTTCTGGTCCCAAACTCATCCACACTTCTACTGGTATGCAATCCAGACCTGGAGCGTTTCCTGTCTTTATTTTTATCCCAATGTTTTATCTCTACTTCTTCTCGGCTTATTATCGATGTTGATCCAAGATTTGGTAATCTATCGCTTTCCTCGAATTTTCTTCATTTAGGAGCCTTTTGAAATATCAGGCCCATCTCTCCGTGATCCTCTCTTCATTTGATAAGCTTTAATCTTTGATCATTACTAGTTTGCCTAATCTGGTTAATAACATTTGCTGCCTTGTCTCTTGGTTCGTCACGCAGTTCATCCCAGGCTTGCACCTTTGATCTAGCAATTATCCTCTTTGTTTCCTTAATAGCCGCTTTGAAGCTACATTTTATTTTGTTTCTGTCCCTGAAACATCCCCGCTAGTTTTAGCTATTCTTTTCGTTTTAATAGCCTTTTGTGTTTCCTCATTCCACCACCATATCTCTTTTCTTAAATTCTTTTCAGTCTTTTTTACAGTCATTATGATGATCTTACTATTTACATCTCACCATATTTGAACATTCTCTTCTTGTTGATTTATTCTTTTAATAACCTCTTCTTTGAACAATTGCCTCAGTTTCTCATCTTTCAGCCTCCACCCTCTAATTTTGGGCTCTCTATTTCGCGGTCTCCTATTACTTCTGCTTGCAAACACCCAGTCCGAGCTCGCCACCCTGTGTTGAGGAGTCATGTTCTCACCATTTATTATCTTGCAGTTCCTAATTCTCTTAATATGTTGTCTTCCGCATAAAATAAAATCGATTTGTGAGATTTAAGAAACTTATTTATACTTTTATCTGTATGGGCCATTTTTTAGTAACTTTGACTTCAGCATGCTACGATTAAATGAGTGCAGTGCTTGTTATAATCCACAAACATGTGGCGAGGTTCGAATACGTGACCTTAAAAACGATGACCTAACAGCTCGCCTAGCTGGGTTTTGGTTTTGCCTAGCAGCTTCATTTAATATCCACTTTATAATGAATTAAATAGCACTAACTAACTAACCCTATGGCTTACGGTACTCGCAAATTCATCGCTGCAGTAAGAAGCCTCAAGCCAGTTTCCACGACAAACACCTACTTCTCGAAGATCCCTTTTAATATTATCCTCCCAACGTCGTCTCAGTCTTTTTGACGATCTCTTTCGCTCCGGTTTACCAACCACGATGGAATATAATCTTCGTTTCTCCCCCATCTGATTTACACTGCCTGCAAACCTTAGTCGTCGTGTAGAATGGCCAAGAGTTGTTTATCTCAAGTAGGTCCAAGTGAGATTCCTCGAACCCACTGTCTTATAACTATGTTTTATATAAGAAATCATGGTTGAATTACAATAGTTTTTTAACCTTATGTAGAAACAACATACATTTTAGGTTCAAATATCAAAACCCTTGTACCTTGTTTTTTTCCTTTTTACCGAGATGACTTGACGTTGTACTTTCTACACAAATTGTGTTTTTGGCTTGTGCTGCGTGGTTTGCTGTAAATACGACAACTGACTTAGTCCCCATCGCATTCTCATTATCACCTTGATACATATAACCTCTTCTTCACCATCGTTATTATCACTCCGCGATGATAATTAATTCGAACTAATCTGTTTCTTAATTGTCGCTGTCCCTTTCTAAATACTCACTTAAACAAACATTTCTATAAAGTTCCAATGGTTCTCATACCTTACTGGTTCAATTCAACAAAGACAGTCTCTTTTGTTCAGAGAAAACCTTCCTTCTATAAGCACTTGTATGAAGGAGTACCAACGTATCTTATTGTTTGATAAGACTAGCAAGATATACATGACTCACATAGTACCATATAACGTAAGAAATGAATATGCGAGAGGTATACAACACCTATTCATGACTTATATGTTGTTTTCTGCATAAGAACACTATCTTCATTAAACAAAAAACATAATGGTTACTCATTTGTGGGAAGCGTACTAGTAGAAATATGTGACATGCAGGTCCAAAAGGGGGAGAGTGAGCTCTCGGCAAGTCCACTACCTCGAAATAGTTATTTATTTACGAGTTATAAAAGTGCATATTAGAGATTTCTAGCTATGAAAGATGTAAGGATAGACAATAAGTAAAATTGTCAATGTTTAGTGAAGATTCCAACACGTGATTTATAAAGAAACACGTATGAGTGCGTTGGGCAAGTCCATGGATCTTCTAGGGTTAAAAACTTCAGTTGGTACTGAGGAAATCAACTTACTTCACGTTTTCGAGTACTAGAAGCTCTTCCTTGGATCTTCCTGATACGTGTCCTTCACTGCTTGTTTCTACAGATCCTCCGTTTTGTTACTTTTCCTAATTCTGTTAAACTACTAGACATTTGACGTTGTAATAAACATCACGAGCATTGTTGAATTTCAGATTAGTTTAAACTCGAGTTGTGCTTGAGATAATAGTGAAGTGAGAGCGAGTTATTCTTAGTGTGTGGTGTGTTTGGTTTCAAAATTATAACAAATCGAAATAATTAATTTCTATAAATTTGGAGGTAGCAGCCCTGGTCAGCCACGTTGAGTATTAAAATATCATTTAGTTTAAGCTTTATTTCACTAAACGTGGAGTCCCTCACTAGAAATTTAGTGAACAAAATATCATAGGTCATTCAGACCAATCTTCAGAATATTATCTCGTAATGAATCGCTTACTTAAGAAAGGCCTATTGTCATAGAAAGTAATTTTATGGGAAATTAAAAAAAAAACAATTCCGGAACAAAATACATGCAAATAAATTGCTTTCAAAAAGACCAATTTGTGACCCTTAGAAAATAGGATTTCCAATTTTCAAAACTTGTGCTTTTTACGAATATAAAACGTGCCAATATAAGAGCTTTCTAACGTACGGCATTGTCAAATATTGAAAAATAATTTTAACTTTCAAAAGTGTGTTAATAGAAAGAAGGGGGGTATGGTACTGAGAAAATAACAAAACGATTTTTATTATATAAGTATGTGTTATGTACAAACAGTTACTATTAGCTGTTCAATATGATGTGGGCGGTCAGGCCAGAAAGGACGAAAAAGGTTTATTAGACACAGAGCTACAATTCTAATGTGATTGTTTGTGAAGGGCCTAAGTTACATAAAAACTTGTTCTACGAAATCTTGGATTTAATCTTGATCTTCTTGAAGTCTGCTTTTTTATTTTGTAGGCCATATCAACAGCTGATCATAAAATGCACTGTAGATTGCTGGGACGTTTGGCATTACATTAAGGGTCAGTTCTACAATCGACCGCTAAACTTCTAGTCAGCGCTAAGTTGTGGCCAAGTCTGATTTTGGCCAATGAGAGTACGCAAAATCAGATTTGGCCTCACTTAGCGCTGACTAGATGTATAGCGGTCGATTGTAGAACTGGGCCTAGGATCTATTGTTTTAATAGAGAAAAAAAAATCGTTTTTTATGAAAATTCCGTTTAAATAAACTGAACCTTTCTTTTTGTTCTAAATTTCCTATTTTTTTAGGCAGCAAATTGTAATATTACTAACGTCTTTTTAAGGAAGAATTAACATAAATTAAACTCTAGGTTACAAATACTTTTAATATATGGGACATATAGCGGTTTGCTCAGTTTTCAGTGTGGATAAATATATAAAAAAAGAAAATGTTGACTAATGTTTAATTCTATGCAGGGAAAGCTTCTTTTCCAGTTTCTTTAAGTATGCTGTGGTGGTAGTCTTAATAGGGTGCAATTTAGTTGAAGTATTTCCATTACAACGACATTTCTATTTTAACGAATAGCTAGATCTAGTATGGTGCAAAACAGGGTGAATGGAATGGATGGAAATATTGATATTTTATTTTATGCGGAACCCTCATAATAATTATATTTTAGGGTACTAGTTTTGCTTGAGTTGCTTGTTTGTTGTTTGGAATCATAACACGTTAAACAATTACGGTTAGATTTAAATATTCTGTTGCGTACATCAAATTTTAAGATATTTTAATGATATTTTTGAAACGTAGGAAACTCGGCATTTAGTTTAGGTAATCTGTAGTAATATTTCAGTAGTATCGGCATTATTTACTAAATTTAAATTTCACTGTTGATTAAGAAGTTCTTACAAGAGTTAGAAATGATATTATCTCACATTTGAAAGAAGAGTTGAAGGTGTGTTGTCAACTAAATATGAAATAAACGTAGAAATGAATCTCAACGTTTTGAACATAGAATTTTCTTTTTTTAAAAAATGAATTTCTTAAAAATTCAACTGGTTTTGGAATAGAATTCAAAATAGAAATTTATAGAATGTATAACAGTTTTACAGCTCATACAAGAAAAACAACTAAAATTATCAATGTTAATTTTATTTTTAAATGCACCTAGAAACTTGCAAAGTATTCTAATTTCACATGTCCAGATAGTTTTTAAGAAGAAAGTATAAATAAAGGAAAGATTTTAAGAAGTATTGTTGGAGGTGAAGTACCCAACGTTCAAATCTAGTTAAATTATCGTATAGGAAGGGGAGTCAAAGGATCTACAGAAAGATAGAGATCAAATTGAACGTCTACAAATTCTGAACGTTAAGTGTAAGTGCTATTTTTACAATCTACAATTTGAAGTTTAGTTATGTTACAATCGTTTTCGAATAGTACTCCAAGTGCATCGATATTAAACGGGAAAATCTAAAAGTTGTTTCAAGAAATGCAATTAGTTGCTCTATTTCGCTCTTAGCATTTTTCAAGCTTAATCTTCTACGTAAACAATCTGTTTTTAGTGATTTCTATTATGTGAGCTGAATGTATGTTTTCAAACGTTTTAAAGTACAGTAAAACCCCGTTTATCCAGTCTTTACGAAACTTGAAACGTTAGGGATAAACAAAATTATGACAAAATTACATCAACGAAGTTTTTCTTAAAAATTAGAGTTCCGTATAAATGCAGTTTTAGTATATTGATATTTTCTATATGTCTTATTCCTACGATTGCAGATTTCTTTAAATCCTCGCATGTCTATTATTTTTTATGAACATCAAATATGTAGGTGTGACAGGTAGTTTTATACTTTGTCAATATATAGCAATTATCATTAACGTATTCAGTAATTCGTTTTCAAATACATATTGAATTTTTAGTACATACACATGTATGTGTTCCAACTATTTCAGCATTAATCAAAATCATATTGAAGTACTTTAATATTTTTTATTATATGAATATCAACTTGAAACATTTATTTCTTCTTTTCTTGAGGAAATCATACATATTCTTCTTTTGAGAATTCTTTAATCACATATTTACAGAACTACACATGCTTAAAGTTTTAAAAAATGAGCAAAATTGTTTAAAAACATGCCATGTTTACCTTATTGGAATAGTTCTTTCCCAATGCCATTTTAAATCGTTTATATCCACATTGAGTTTGTGTCTCGAATACATATATCAATAGTTTATGAAAGTTTGACGTTAATTACTATAAATCGTTATGTTGCTATATGGGCAAGGTATACTAACCAAATACCTCGCATGCCTACAAAAAGTTGTTGTATTATATTTGTCTCATTTTGTCAAACTGTGCTTTAATGCTTCATCATATTGTAATAAATTTGTTGTTATTAATTTGAATGATTAAGTTTATTTGCGTATTAATTCAATATTATAAATCGCGTTTTCTATCTGTTTACAAACGTATACTATACTTTGTTCCTCAGAATTGTTTCTCTGTGATGTTTTAAAAGAATTTGCTACAAACATATATTTTCAAAACAAGTTTCCAGAAGTATTTTGCAGCCCTCTATTACACAAGTTTTAAGCTAAATGTTAGTTCTTTAAATAAAGCATAAATAATATCTTTAAAGATCAAGATGTAATTAAAATTTTGGTTGATATTAAATTACCTGATTATAAATTAATTAGATTATGCTAGAACTATTTTTTTAAAAAATGTTAAATTATCAGAAATAGATAGTCATAATCAAAGGATTACCGGACTTCGAAGTGAGTGAGAAAAAAATGGAAATTACACGAACAATGTTTTATACAGTAAACCTCTTACGCTGTATGTGGTGTCAAATGACTATATTAGAACACTTGTAAACATTCTATGGGTTCAAACCAGCATTTATGGCTCAGTTTCTTTACTATATGACAGATCTAATTTACGGAGATGTGTTGATGGACCTTTAGTTTGTACTTCCTGGTGTTGCAGTAAACACGAGATCTGACCCTGTCCCTATCATATTCTACATATAACCTTTATTTATATAGCTTCTTCTCCACCATCTGTATCATCAGTCCGCGAATTTGTTATTTGAACGAATATCTGTCTTCATTATTACTGTCCCTTTCTGAATGCTCGCTTAAACAAACACTTATTTAAAGTTCCAATTCTATTTCGTCGGTATTAGTACCTTATTGAAGCAACTAAACATAGACAGCTCCTCTTGTTCAAAAGATACCTTCCCTCCATAAACATGTGCATGTAGGCGTACCAACGTATCTTATTGTTTGAAAGGTCTATTAACATGTGCAAGACTGATATAATGACATCTAACGTACGAAATGAATATACAAGAAATATTCAACACATTCATGCCCCATATGTTGTTTTCTGCATAAGAGCACTATCCTTTAAAAAGACAAATCATTTGTTAAAATTATACTTGTGGAACATATGTGACGTGGGGGTCCAACGGGGAAGATTATGTTGCGCAAGTCCGTGGATTTTCTAACGTTAAACGACTTCAGTTGATACTGAAGAAATCAACTTAATTCACATTTTCGTTCACTCGAAGGTCTGCATTGGATTTTTCTCATACATGCCCTTTACTGCTAGTTTTTACAGATCATCCGTTTAATTACTTACTCTAAGTCTATTGAACCACTAGATATTTGACGTTGTAGCAAACGTCACTAGCACTTTCGAATTTTCGGATTCGTTTGAACTCACGTCAATTGTAATAAGCCGAAATATACGTTCTGTAAAATAAATTTCTAGGTATCAACCATACTCAGTTACATTAAGTCTTAAAACAACACTTAGTTTAAGCTTTATTTCACTAAAAGTGGAGTTTCTCACAAGAGATTTGCTAAACAAAGTATCATAGGCCATTTAGATCAATCTTTAAAATATTCTCCATAAATGAATCGTTTAACTGGGATATGCCCCTATCATAATATGTAATGTCACGGAAAATTGAGAAAAACTTATTTTTATGGAACAAAAAGCATGTAAATAATATATATTCTTTCAATATGGCAAAGATGTGACACTAAAAAATAGAATTTGCAGTTTTCATAATTTCGTGATATGTAACTTCTGTTTTATGTACCAGGTGGTTACAATTAAAGTGCCGCTATTCACGGCGGTCCAACGTGGGCTGTAATCAACGTGTTACATTGAAATTCGGTAAGTATGCTAATGAGACCATGCGGAAGCGAGTTACACAGGAAAGAATATTAGTTCCAATTTCCGCCACCAGGGCAAAATATTTCGTAACAGGCCGTAACTCACGCGAGCGCACACTTCATACACACTTAGAAGCAGCATGGCTATTGACAAGAGAGCCCGTGCACTGTTAGTAAAATTGGTCTATCAGAACGGGAGCAATTACAGTTCAGCATTGAGGGAATATCGGCGTCTGACAGGAATTAGAAGAGGACCGATATCAAGAAATGGCTTAAAGAAGATGGTACTGAAATTCGAGACAACGGGTGATTTGAGTGTGGCTCCAGGAAGAGGACGACGAGCCATTCCAACGGAGGTTGTTGAAGAGGTTGCTGTGGCTGTTGTGGACCACGCAGCACGTGCTCCATATTCCGCAACCAGTGCTCGGGCAGTGTCACGGGAATTGGCCCTTCTATGGTCAACAGTGAGGAAAGTTCTTAGGGCCATTTTACACTGGTATCCTTACAAGATCCACACTGTACAGCAACTGAAACCCCAAGATCCGCAGCAACGCCTTGCGTTTGCCCTTCGGTTTTTGGCACGGATGGAAGGGGATGACATGTGGCCCTGGGTTATCCTGTGGACTGATGAGGCTCATTTTACACTAGAAAGTGCAGTGAACAATCACAACTGTCGGGTATGGGGCTCGGATAATCCGCATGTTGTGCAGGAACAGCCATTACACGCTGCATACGTGACTGTGTGGTGTGGATTCACAGGAACGTTCATTATTGGCCCATTTTTCTTTGAGGAGATTATCCCCCAAGGATTGGTCACCTGTACCGTGACATCGGCACGTTATAGGGATCTTTTGGTGCGACATGTGATTCCTGCGTTACAGGAACGAAACTGTTTGGAGACTACTGTGTTCATGCAAGACGGGGCAACACCGCACATCGGTCGACTCGTGAAACATTTGCTTCGTGAAACCTTCACTGCGGATCGCATCATCTCCCGAGGTTTTCCAGATGCGTGGCCGGCAAGATCCCCCGATCTAAATCCGTGTGACTTCTGGCTGTGGGGATATCTGAAAGCGCGGGTCTACCAGGTAAATGTCCAATCTCTGGCTGATCTCAAGGACAGCATAAGGCGACATGTAGCAACAATTCCGCCGGAAATGCTGCGAGCAACTCTTGCGCATGCCATTGTGCGGATGCAACATGTCGTCGATGTTTCTGGTGGACATATGGAGCATGTTATGTAAATTGTTCACTGTAATCGCAAATGTTAATAAAGTTATTCCCATTGCACCTTTTTTTACCATACATTGGCAATCAAGTGTTACCTTTTGTTACCCTCACATTGTTCCTGAAGTTGTTCCCTTTGCACCATTTGTTACCATCAGTTGCCCTTCACCTCGTTTGCATTACATTTATCTCACATGTTTGACCTCTTCGCCCTAGATAATCGTCTTATCCACACATTCAGTACCATTTCCACGTGCTTCTTACCTGTACAGCGCCTAATTTCCCCCTGTTGGCGGAAATTGGAACTCATATTTTTTCCAGCGTAACTCGCTTCCGCAGGGTCTCATTCGCATATGTACCAAATTTCACTGTAATACGTTGATTACAGCCCACGCTGCACCGCCGTGAGTAGCGGCACCTTAATTATAACCACCCGGTATATACGAAACGTTCCTACATTAGGGCTTTCAAAAGTACGGTATTGTAAAGTAATTTAGCTTTCAAAAGTACGTTAATAGAAAATAAGGCGATATGGTACTGAAAAAGGCAACAAACGTGTTTAATTATATCCGTTATGTTAGAACCGGCGTGAAGTTCAGATTCATATTCAAAAGGGCAGATATTAAGTTTAAAAAAAAATGCCACCTAAGTAACGCATCAATTCGAAAAACAAAAGTGGGTGCACCTAGACGGAAACAAGGACAACTCATACAACTAAGTGTCCTGTCCCAGCATACAGACAGGACAACGCTAATTTTGCCCGAAGTGCTCTAGCATCATATTCAAATTCATATATAGGATAGCAGATATTATGGTTGACCATATTTTTTACTGGCTAAATATCGCATCAAATAAAAAAACAAAAGTGGGTGCACCTAGACAGGAAAAAGGACAACTCATACAACTAAGTGTCCTGTCCCAGCATACACACAGGACAGCGCTAATTTTGCCCGAAGTGCTCTAGCATCATATTCACATTCATATATAGGATAGCAGATATTAAGGTTGACAATTTTTTACTGTATAAATATCGCATCAAATAAAAAAAACAAAAGTGGGTGCAACTAGACGGAAACAAGGTCAACTCATACAACTAAGTGCCCTGTCCCAGCATACAGACAGGACAACGTTAACTATGCCCGAAGTGCTCTAGCATCATATTTAAATTCATATATAGGATAACAGATATGATGGTTGACAATTTTTTACCGTGTAAATAACGCATGAATTAATAATACAAAAGTGGTTGCACCTAGACAGAAACAAGGACAACTCATACAACTAACAGTCCTGTCCCAGCATACAGACAGGACAACGCTAATTATGCCCGAAGTGCTCTAGCATCATATTCAAATTCATATATAGGATAGCAGATATTATGGTTGACAATTTTTTACTGTCTAAATATCGCATCAAATAAAAAAACAAAATTGGGTGCACCTAGACGGAAACAGGGACAACTCATACAACTAACAGTTCTGTCCCAGCATACAGACAGGACAACGCTAATTTTGCCCGAAGTGCTCTAGCATCATATTCAAATTCATATATAGGATAGCAGATATTATGGTTGACAATTTTTTACCGTGTAAATAACGCATGAATTAAAAATACAAAAGTGGGTGCACCTAGACGGAAACAAGGACAACTCATACAACTAACAGTCCTGTCCCAGCATACAGACAGGACAACGCTAATTATGCCCGAAGTGCTCTAGCATCATATTCAAATTCATATATAGGATAGCAGATATTATGGTTGACAATTTTTTACTGTCTAAATATCGCATCAAATAAAAAAACAAAAGTGGGTGCACCTAGACGGAAACAAGGACAACTCATACAACTAACAGCCCTGTCCCAGCATACAGACAGGACAACGCTAATTATGCCCGAAGTGCTCTAGCATCATATTCAAATTCATATATAGGATAGCAGATATTATGGTTAACAATTTTTTACTGTCTAAATATCGCATCAAATTAAAAAAACAAAGTGGGTGCACCTAGACGGAAACAGGGACAACTCATACAACTAACAGTTCTGTCCCAGCATACAGACAGGACAACGCTAATTTTGCCCGAAGTGCTCTAGCATCAT
>JAGDQP010015251.1:10445-26468 GCA_022664845.1 Lepisma saccharinum | reverse complement strand
TTGTTAGCAGCGCCTTGCGAAGGACGTGCTCGGTCACTTTTAGTGTTCTCGTGTTGGTTCTGGGACAAATCTCAGATGGCGCTATCTTGACTGACGTTTTCCCTTTTTCCTGTTGGTCATATCGATTACCAGGATTACAGCTTATATTCAGGCCCTTTTCTTCCACATGTTTAATAAAGCTAATGGTGTGGCGACTCGAAGTTTAAGGAACTTGTAAGGCCCATGTAGGTTCTATAAGTGTACTTCTGTCAAAAATATTATTGTTTCTTCATTCAGTGAAACTTGCGAGCAGACAAATTCTGTTTGGCACATCCATCCCTCCAGCTTCGAGTGAATTGTACTCAATGAATTCACTCTGGTCGACCTTCTGTGTCATTAGTACGTTCATAGGTTAGTTGAAGGATCCGTTTCTGGGTCAAGTGGCTGACCCTCGCTGCATTGATACGTAAGCGGACGAGTTCAACGGAAGAAGTGAGCGTATACGCAAAGCAGCTGAACTACTGTATTTACAATAGATAGACTCAAAGAGGCCATGAGGATCCAGAGGTACCGGTACAGAATCTTCACGAAAATAATTTACATTTTAACATTTTTATTGAAAGAAAGGGGGGGAAAGAAAGCAGAGACTTATATAAATAAGTCAATGCGTGATGATCTAAAACTAAATGAATCGCTACCGCTTTCTGCTCAGAAGAACAGAGGTTCGATTACGTTTTCGAGGACACACCAGGGTTATGAAGAGTATCGGGCAAACAATCCTCATCTACATTTGATGTGAGGCGTATCTAATACGTCTTTGTCCCATATTATGTCTGTTCACAACAGGGTTGAACAAAATCACAATTTAAATAAAAATAATTTTTGTTTATTTTTTGTTTAAACCGTTTTTTTTTTAATCAAACTTTTTGATTTAATTAACTTGCGTCACTGAAAAATCTATTTAGTTTTGCATTTCAAATACCTTAACCAGTAAAAACTAAAGTATAATTCACAAATATGTGAAATTCGCTACAGAGGATAGCCATGGAAAATAGGCAATTACAATAACTTGTAATGATTTCGAAAAGTAAGGGAGATATGGCGTTACTTACTTATGGTATGTTTTACAAAGGAAAGTTAACATCTTCTACGTTACTTTCGTTGATCCACGGTGAATGAAGTGGTTTCAGAGGGTCCACATCCTTATGATCGTCGCTTCCATCACACAGTGACGTATCTAAAAGTTTGGCAATTTTGAGTCGGAATATGGCGTTTTCTGTATATTTTCTTGTCTCAGATCGACGTTTCTCAATGATAATCGTTCAAAAGTTGTTAACAAAAATAGGTTAGAAGAACATTAACAAGAACATGAAGGTATTTTTCTTTAACGTACCCATGACATGACTTCCTCCACCACAACCTCGTCTCGTCCTTTTCCCCTTCCTGCCATCTTCACATTATGACCAATTAGTCTCCTCCGTCCTCCCGCCATTTAATAATAATAACCAGGAGCTAGAAAGTCTCTAGGAATGAACAAAAGCGACGCGGTTAACTCATTCGCTACGTTGAACAGCTCTTTGAATGTTAAACACCATCTCCGGGAATATTTACCTCCTGAAGATGGTTGAGTTACAGAGAAAAATAAGGCTTATTTTTACTCATAAAAGACAGATTAAATGTTTTAATTATTTTTTAGATCTTTAGTCATCTTTGGACCAGACCGAGATAGAATATGGGAAGACAGTGGCCGATATCTTAGTTAAGGTACCATGCTGCTGACGTTCGTGTGGTGAAACTGAAGGAAATTGGAAAACCTTGGTCAGGACGGTAGGAAGAAGGATTCGAACGCACGATACCTACCAACTGCGGATCCGAACAGACAGGAAAAGACACTTTGGTTTTTCTCATATACAAAACTCTAGCGTAAACTATGCCTTATGCATATAGAGTGCTTCAACACAAAGTACCTGTTGCCCATTGCCAGAGATATAGATGACTGCCACGCCCTACGCGTAACATTGACTACAAATTATTATTGGTGTGTACAAAGGCAAACATAGGAATAAATAGTATTCCTAATCTTTGTTTTACTATTTCTGATGTAAATTAACCTAACTTTAAATAACCTGAAGTCATTTATGTACAAGGAGTCGCCCGGGTCAAATGTGATGGTGTTTGACGTTCTCCCTACATGGTCCTTTTTTTTTCATCTCGCGTTTTCAATAGTGATTTCTAATTTTTCCTTGTACAGTGTACCCCTGTGAAAGTTGCGCCCCTAGACCCGAGCTTAGTGGTAAATCCGGTCCTGTTCATACCTTAAAATCATGGACCAGCAATGGATGATGATGCCGACCTCATTGATAATTGCGACGTTAAATAATTTCACATGAATGTATTAGTTGAAAGGTTCACAATTCTCTTAATTCAGTAATGCTATAGAACAAGCCACGCGTGCATATAACTAACCCCGCTTGCAAAAAAAAAAAAAAAAAAAAAAAAGTGCAGAAAAATCAGAAAAGGGAGATTCCTTGAACATGTGACTATTATGTCTTGCCTAACATGCTGGTTTGTTCAAACACATCGTGCTATAGCGGGGGCTGTAACTGCGTTTGGCAACGCTGGTTCTCTGGGTTTTTCATGATTGAATTTAATTGGACTTGAGGGTGCTGAATCTTTCACGACAACCAAAGACTGGGAAGGCAGAAGAAAAACCAGACACGCAACACATATTTAGTTCTTTTCCTTGCTTTCTGCGCGTTATAAATGTCTGTGTCGCCTTGAATAGCAAGACGCGTTTACTGAGAAAAATATTTTGGATCTCCAGTGAGTTCCATTGTCCCGTTTTCAGCGGCCCCCATTTTGTTCATCTCTATCGCAGACTAACGCCTCAACCAAAGTGGATGCACAGGAACTGATTTTTGATTTCAGCTCTCAATCTGGCAGATCCTTTTCATTCGCTTAACTTTCTCCATTTTCAAGACACCAAGTAGAAAGATTTGATCCAACGCCCTCGATCATGATTTATCTGGGCATTTTTAATGTGCTAAAGCTACAAATTCACTAGCGTCTCAACATAGAACGACCTATTTTCGGAAGCTTGAAAGAACACGATTAAATCTCTTGGTCGAGAGAAAAAACACTGAACCTGACTTTTCTAACCAAACCCTTGGTCATTGATTTTATTTTGATTTCCTAGTGCGTATATATAAACATAACTACGCCAGAATTCGATCCCGAGTTTCCCGATCAGCTTTCAGATACTCCAAAGTGCCAACTCCACAGCTGTAGCTTGTCAGTGTTGTTTATGGTTCAGGCAGTACTGCGTCTGCGCGAGCATGGCCCAGCCGTAATGGGACTTTTTAAGTTGAGACACTCCTTACAAATGCAGGTCCATTTGACATACCTTCTTTCATTTCAAGCCTTTAACGGGGTCTTCTACTTCTCTCAGAGCTAGAAAGTTTACTATTGGTGCTTATGGACAGAAAATTGATACCGAATATCTTCATTTTCTAAGGAACTGGATATCTTTAATAGAAAAGAAAAGTTTTGAAGCATTCTTCAGAAGTTTATGAACGGGTTGAAATACTTAGAACGTACATTTGTTACCTAGTTTTTCAGAAATAAATTATTAAAAAATAAATAAAATTATTTTGTTTTCTCTAAATTACAATATGACTAACTTTGCAACCAATTACGCTAGAAAGATCAACTTTTTTTTGTTTTATTCCTTGTGAACAAACGATTCTAATAATTTTAATTGCAAACATATCCGATACACCAATAAAAAAATAGTATTTTTATATAGCTATTCTAGTTCGCCTCTAAAAGGTTTGATGAGGGTAAGCCACGCCCCACTCTAGGCCTGGCAGTGGAAGGGGTGGGAAGTTGGAGAAGCAAATGTCTGAATAACTATGTGTGTACCGCTTGAATGAAACAGGTTCTCGACCGGTTTCCTGGGGAAAATGGCTAATTCTGTAGAGTTTGTGTTCTTCCTCAATGGTTCTATACTAAGAGGGTGGACGTGGTGAGTGGAGAAATATTGCCTCCCCCATCCTCTGCTGCCCCATAGAAGTTATTATTTTAGTATAATGCAATATATTGTTTCGACTTTCTTGACCGTGTATTGTCTTCACTCATTCTATACCTATTCTGTATTTTTTGCTCTATTTATCACATAAAGCAGATTTGTGTAGTACTGTAACAAAAGCATTACTTACAGCTGTAAAATATAATTTCTAATCTTACAGCAAACTTGCGTTTGCTCCATATATCATAGTTCAGTAGTAGCTATTTATCCCAGAGCTATTATTAACAAGTATAATATTTACATTGCACTGTGAATACTAACGAGCAATCTTCCCAAACAGCTAATTCAATCATCATTCGGAAAAACGTTATAGTCTACTCCAGGGGGTCTCCAACCTTTTTTGGCAGCTGGACAAATTGACTAATCAGGAAGAGAGCGAGGGCCGCATTATAAAGGATCAACTCAATAGTAATATACAAATTTTCATTTAGTAATTATATTGCAAATTGTATTAGTAACAACAAATATAATACAAAATAACGTTTTAACGTTAGATTAACGTTTTTCAGTACTGTTCGACCTACGTACTATTTGGTCGTTGGCCTCTAGCCTTATCGTTAGCGATAACGTTGGCCCTAAAAGCGAAGTTCAACGTAGAGCAAACTACATGGTAATTCCAATGTACATGTGGCCCAATGTTAGCCCAACTTATTTTTCAGTTGTATGCACTCAAAATAGTACCAAGTTATATACTGAGGAAAGTTACTATTTTAGGAAACCGAATTATGCATATTTTTACAGTAGTTTTAGAAAAAAAAAAACTGGACCTTGATTACATTATGCCTTTATTCAATGACATGTTTGACTCTCTCGTCTTCATTTATAATCCGTTGTGATTTATTATTTAGCTACTACACTATGGAGCAACACTTTAATCCTAATAATACGTCAATTATGCACTTCATGAATTCACACAGGGTGACCTAAGGCCCAAACATACAGTTCTTGCCCTGGCCCAAAAATACAGTTCTTGCTCTGGCCCAGTTGGGAAAAAAATAATTACAGTAAGCCCAGGCCCAACAAGAGCACGAGAAGTTCTGGCAATTTATGGCCCGAGCCAGTGCAGACCTCTAATATAGAAGTCTAGCATTCTTATTAAATTGATTAATGATCAAAACATGATTCATTAAAACCATTATTATTTACATTTTCAAAACATTGAAAAGTGACAAGAGACAAGAAAAAATAATGAGTAAATACTTCATTTTCTCTTGTGTTCAAGAATTTATTTATGGACTTTAGGCGTCTAAGGTTCAGGCCGGGATAGGGGAAGCACAACGATGTGCAAAGTAAGGATGTCAACGACTTGCTCGACTCGAGTCGAGTCGGTGCTCAGTACCTACTCGAGTCAAGTCGAGTCAGTGGTCACAACTGATCGAGTCGGTGATCACTTTGTGCTCGGGTCGAGTCGAGTCGGCGCTCAGTAGCTGCTTGAGTCTGTACTCAGAACTGTTCGAGTCGAGTCGGAGCCCACTATATGCTCGAGCCGAGCCGAGTCGGCGCTCACTATGTGCTCGAGTCGAGCCGAGTCGCTGCTCAGAGAGACTTACACTGTGACTCGGTTACAGTGAGTCGAGCTCGAGCGACGACTCAACTCGAGCGTTAGACTCGCCGCTCGAGTCGAGCGGATTGACATAACAGTCAGAAAAGGAGTCAGTGGACGATGTCATAGTAATGCAAAGTTATCTTACCTCATAATTTATACACAGCTATCTCGGTTTTCTACTTGTTCAGTTATTTGAGAAAACTTAGAACAACAAATTATGTTGCCAAGAAGGTCAATAAACTAACTTCACATCGACTATCATGCTTTCTACTATCATTGTTTCTAAAGTTAGTAGGAAAGAAAAAACAAATAGTGAAGCTAAATTAACATATGAAAGAAATAAAAAACCTTTAAAGACATTCTTTTCTTAATCTATTCTTACTAAAAAGGAAAAAAAAATAGTTTTATTTATGCATGCCTAAAAAGAAAAGCATGAGCGCTCTCATATACTGTCACTTCATAAATTCTTGAAATGACGCGCCCCATTCCTTTCTTTTTAGTACGAATTGATTAAGAAAGGAATGTCTTTAAAAAGTTTTTTTTTAGTTATTTCAATGTCGACTCGCTCGATTCGAGTCGGCGCTCACTATGTGCTCGAGTCGAGTCTAGTCGGCGCACACTATTTGCTCGAGTCGAGTCCAGTCGGCGCTCACTATTTGCTCGAGTCGGTACTCAGAACTGCTCGAGTCGAGTCGGTACTCAGAACTGCTCGAGTCGAGTCGAGTCGGTACCCAGAACTGCTCGAGTCGAATCGAGTCGGTACTTAGAACTGCTCGAATCGTTGCTCAGAGAGACTCACACTGCAACTCGGTTACAATGAGTCGAGCTCGAGCGACGACTCAACTCGAGCGTTAGACTCGCCGCTCGAGCCGAGCGGATTCACATCCCTAGTGCGCAAAGGCAGAGACCCTAGCCTTACAGAAGGTACCATCCCGGCATTCGCCTGTTGAGACTGAGGAAAACCTCAGTCAGGATGGCCGGCCGGAGCAGGGTTCGTACGCTCGATATGCCCAATGCCGCTTGGTTGGCAGACACGCTACCCCTAAATTTTTCTTGTGTTGTGGCAGTTATGTTTGTTAATGTTAGGGTAAGGAATCCAATTATTTTTCATTATGTTTTCTTACTTCTTGATTAAATTCAAAATGTTTTACCGAATTTTTTAAGAAATTATAAATTCATTTTGATCTGGCCCGGGCCAAGACTCAAAAGCTTTTGTTCCTCTAAAAGTGATTCAAAATGTCGCGCTTATTGCAAAGGGAGCAAAATCAACCCCAGTTTCTATTTAAAATTTTGAAGTTGCCTCCCGTAGATGTATTCCCGGGACGCCACTGCTTTCAGCAACATCATCATGTGATTCTGCACATGCACTTTGATATGTACATTTTTTGTATTGCAGAGCTCTACCATATGTGCAATAGGAGCCGAAGCCCTGGTACGAAGGTTGAGAACTGCCCGTATACAGGATGTGTTTAAGGCTAATGTAACGTTGTCCACATAAGATAGACTTAAATGTGACTTTTACAATAGCCTAGTCGTAAAAATAGGCCACTAATAATTGAATTTAATGTTTTTCGGAGGACGCATTACTTTCTGTTTTTTTTTAACGCATAAAGGGTTGTTATGTATGGGAGCTACTAAGTATAGCTAATAGGGCCATTTGTCTCTCCCTGGCTTTGTACTCTTATTCTTAAAAAGAGTAATTACCTTTTTCCAACGCCTGTTTAATTTCTCTCCTAATAATAACCAGGACAAAATTATGGTAGATGATTTTTTTTTGGAATTCGAAGACATAATTTACAATGTTTGTCTATCTGCCTATCAGGTAGCTATCAGAAGTAATTTAGATCAATCATTTTCTCTGCATAATTGTCTTGCAGGGAAGGAGTAGTGAAAGATTTTACTCAATTAAAAAAAGTTGTATTTTCCATCCACTGAAGTCAAAGGTAGATTGTAATCTAACAATTCCTAGCCTAATTATCTAAAAAAAACTAAGTAATAGTTTTATTACAAATAAAACCAAAGCGCCACCGTATAAATTCGACTTATAACATATCCCCCCAAAAAACTTCAAAGTCATAGGAACAAATGGAGTTTACTAAGCGAATGCCGGGGCCTGCCAGTTTTAGTCAAATTCATAGATTTTCCCACCGGTGTTCATGACTAATCCAACGGTGTATGGCTTATCTCTGTCGAACTTGTGGCTACTGAGATCTAGTAGGGTCACAAATGGATAATACGCGTACTAAGCGATTCGAAAGGACTTGCCAGTTCTAGTCACATTCATAGTTTTCCTCACCATTGCAGACCATGACGAATCCAACGGTGTAAAAATCATCTCTGTCAGACTTGTAGTTACTTAAATTTAGGAGGGACACAAATGGAGAATACAAAGCGACTGGAAAGGACCTGCCAGTTTTAGAGTCAAAGTTATAGATTATTCTATGGTTTCAGGCCTTGTGACATGCAATAGTACTTCTGTTTGCATGCCTCCTTTACTCACAGTTTTTCCAAGAATAAAAAGGCAGAACTTCTCTATAGATATATCTGTTGCGGCTGAAGCCTATATTAGGCACATGAATATTGATAAACACAGGCAGTAAGATGTTCGTTAGTGAGAGTAAAAGTAACGTTAGGATATATTTTTTATATATAAATCAGAAAAAGAGAGTTTGCATATAACTTTAAACTAAATTAGTTTTTTTTTCTTCAGGAAACCACACAATAAACCTTGCAACTCTTCCAAATATCACCCCATTCCAAATATGATGTTACTATCCTATTACAAAATTCTTATATCTCACCTTCACTATATAAAATTTTTCAGGTATGTGCTGTTTTCTAAAACAGTATGTTTACATTCGCGTCGGCACCTGTTGTAGAAGCTGAATAAAGAGGGGTTTGTGTAGTCCCCTTCCTTTTTTTCCCTCGGACTAAAAGGGAAGACAGGGGCGGGGCGCGGCTGGCTTACTCTCATCAAACCTTTGACAGGTGGACTGGAATAGCTATGTAAAAATACTATTTTTTTATTGGTGTATTAGATATGAATGCAATTAAAATTATTAGAATCGTTTGTTCACAAGGAATAAAACAAAAAAAAGTTGGTCTTTCTAGGGTAAGTGGTTGCAAAGTTAGACATATTGTAATTTGTAGAAAAAATAATAATTTGATTTATTTTTTTAATAATTTATTTCTGAAAAACTAGGAAACAAATGTACGTTCTAAATATTTCAACCCGTGCATAAACTTCTTATAATACTCCAAAACTTTTCTTTTCTATTAAAGATATCCAGTTCCTTAGAAAATGAAGATATTCGGTATCAATTTTCTGTCCATAAGCACCAATAGTAAACTTTCTAGCTCTGGCAGAAGTAGAAGACCGTCTTAATGTTTCTTGTTCATGTCATATGTATATGAACTGTGAAGTATATCACACTCAGATTCGGGCTTCGCATTCAGAAGTTCCTGGGATCGATCTCAGCAGCCAGCCATCGTGAGGTTTTTCTTCTTATGATTTTTCCACTGTCACACAAGTCTAATGCCTAGATGGTACCTTCAAACTAGGACCTGGTCGGCTTCCTTCTCACATCCTTTTTTCCCTATCACGACCTGAGCCAATTGCCTAAAGGGGAAAAATATCAAATTCATACCCTTCGCTTATAACAATGTGTGACTTGCCGTACAACCAGTACTGAAGTTGGGCCGAAACGCGTAGGTACGGAGTTCCTGTCTGATTAAAACCTATCCTCGAGAGTACCGGCGTAAATTCACGAATAGACAGCGTATTTTAATATTGGTTTAAGTATGGACTTCTTTACCCTAAAATGGTACTAGCCTGCAACGATATCGGATTAAACTGGTTGCAGAACACTTTCGAAGGATTTGGGTCACAAAACATTACACTGAGAAAAAATTATCTGAACACCGAAATAACTAAAAAAAAAAATAATAATAATAATTTTAAAAATCTTTTCAAAGATATACTTTTCTTAAGTAATTCGTACTAAAAAGTAAAATGTAATTTTGTTTATGCATGACTAAAAAGAAAAGCATGAGGCGCGCCATTTGAAAATTTATAAAGTGACTGTACGAGCCTCATGCTTTTGTTTTTAGTCATGCATATATATTTTTTTTACTTAGTACGATTTGTTTAAGAAAACTATGTCTTTGAGAAGTTATTATTATTATTATTATTATTATTATTATTATTCCTATTCTGTAAATTTAAGTATAAAAGTGTCTTTGTATAAAATTGTTTCTAGTTGCACAGTTCCGCCTAAAACATTTTTCCAATTCAGCACTGCTTACAACCTTTGCTTTGTTGCATGGATTTCCCTGGGTTGCTTTGCAGATAGGCTCTTAACCAACTGTGGCATGAAGTCACGCCTTTACCTTCTATTGGGATTCAAGTAGTTCAATGGAAGAGCGAATAGGCCTCGGCGTTGAAGAAAATGTGCGCTGTGCAAGAAGTAATCTTGTAAAAAGAAATGTAGAAAATTCGTCTTCAGAAAGACATAATAAACTCCCGGACCCATTCGGTTCACTTTCCTGGCGATTTGAGAAAACGTGTTTAAAGAAGTAGCCGATGCGACAGTCGCTAAAGCTGAGAGAATCCCTGGCCTTGATAACATACCAACCCTAGTAGTTCCTGAGTTGGAATTTCTCGACGGACGGACGACTTCTATACAACTTTGACCTCGTGTCGCCGGGACCTTACGAACGACACCTCAACCACCTTCGTAGCCGTAGTAGTTCTTGTATTTAAATTTGTCGAGGGAATGATGGACATAATCTATGCGGCTTTGACCATGTCTTGCCATGACCTATCCAAAGACACACACAACAAGCTTCGCAGAAGCTTGCTCTTTAGATAGACATGGAGTGCTCATTTCTTAGGCCTTAGCCTTAGATGCCTAAGGGCCATAAATAAATAAAATAAAATTCCTTATTTCTTGTAGTCTTTGTCACAAAACAAAAATGATTTCAGAAAATGATGGCTACAGTGTGAAACAGATCTATATTATTTCTTACAGTGTAGGTCTAAACTTAAAACAGTTTTAAAAAATAGTCCTTTAATACTGCTTCTAGAGAAGGATCAAGCCGATCCAGACGTCGAGGTACTCATGCAGGAGGGTGGATACAATCACAATACGATGGTGCTTAAAACAAGCTGCAATAAACGGAAATCAACCCTCCGAAGTATGCACACAGAGTAATGTCTGTAAAGGACCACAATTCATAGGAATTATCTCATCGTGGTCAATCTTCCCCCATCATATGCATTTGTTTAGTCTGTTTGTTGTATCTGTGCTTTCTACGAGTACACATGTGGTATCATGAATCACACTCATGAAAGATGTGCTGTATATATGTGCTGTGGATATTTCTGGACTGACTGACTTCGGTAAAATCTACAGTAATGTTTACAGATTCCGTACATGAAAAACTTCTACTTTTTTTTTTATTTCGTAGCTGCGGTAACGGGAGCTGCACTTGTAGGAGAGTTTTAAAAACACCTGTCTCAAGAGCCAACACAGACACAATAAAACACCTTAACTATTTCATGTTAGGTTCATGGGCAGCCCAATGTATTGCATTATCATGTGTATCATATTGGACCTCACTATTTCTGAATTTGATATTTCTGATTTCTCTTCAGGATGATTCAAACACAGTGGGAATTCATTCCTTTTTATTGAAAACTTGGTTACATATAAAACCCTGAATACAAGATAATTGTTTTTCTTTCAAAACCGTGTTTTTCTGTTGTAAATAGTGTTCAGTGTATTTTGTTCGAATTTTTTTTTTTTTCGTCTATTTCTTTTAAGAACCAAAAGTAGGGCCTACATAAGAAGAAAGTTTCGATTTAAATAGAAATGCATTTTTGCAAGCTATCAAAAGCACGCCCAATTGGTAGATCGCTCAGCTCTGGTGCTAGGGGTCGTCGGATCGATCCCTGCTCATGCCATGTGGGCTTTGTGGTGGACAAACACCATGTGCGTGCGTTTTCTCGGGGTGCTCCCGTTTCCTCGCACTTTCTTCATTGCACAAATGCATCCCATCATCATCCATGCGGCCTGAGCCATAGTTGCCTAAAGCCCTTAAAATAAATTCAGATTTAATTAACATGTAAGACACACCAATATTATTTTTTTATAAACTATGTGGTAACACTGACAAGAAAGGAGCTTAGAAAGGAGAACATCAGTATTGTATCGAATAATGTTTATGCCAAGTTTGGTGCTGATATGTCTTAGGTATGGAAGCAAGTCACTTCATGTCCTCTAGTATTCCTGTAAATACAATGAAAATCTGAGTTAGTCGCGTTTAATGCTGTCAATTCGACGTAACACACCACATTGCGTAGTAATTTCATAATCTATAAAAGTGTGACGATTCTTACCTTGTACTAAATGGATACTGAATAAAGAAAAGACATTATTCCGAAGAAAACAATTTATCAAGTTCGCTCTTAAATCTTTGTTTGTCTCAACTTATATAACTGAACTGACGCGAATAGAAAAAATGGCATATGAATACACTAAGAACGAACAGTCATATCTCAGTTCAGTGGCGGCTAGTCACCCAAATAATAGGTGAAGTACTACCGAAAGATTCATCCATCAACACGTTCCCACTGTCCTTGTCCGTTATCATTTATTCTGGAATTTCTGGGCTTAGCAGTCGCCACCGGCTCAATTGCTAGATCTTCGCATTATAGTCTGCTCTTGAACTTTCTGGGGTTTCTCCTAGGTTCCATCTATGTTTCTTCGTAGGTTTCTGGGTTCTTAGTTGACTTGAAGCAGTGTCGGATCCAGGATTTTCCCTAGAGGAATAGACCAGGGACATTTTAAATTATTTCGCTAATTGATTTTCTTAAGCATAAATTTATCATGTTTCCCCAGCGATGTCCCCAAATATGGATATTCCCAGATAAATTAGATTTGTCCGGAAACATATAAAAGCTTTTTTCTTAAACAAATTGTTGAAACAATGCTAAAAAAATATATATATATATTTCCTTGAGGAGGCAGGGGAGCCCCGGCGCCCCCTTTCTGCATCCATCAATGACGAAGATTTTCCATGTTTTATTTTCCTGTAACCAAGCTAATGTCCATAGGATATTTTTAAGCCAGGCCTTGGACATTCTCTCCCCTACAATTTAATTCAATCAGTTGACTCAATTATTTGGTAGGCTTTTATTAATTCGATGGACTATCTGGATACACGGTTATTCCAGTTCTAACAAGAAATCATCAGGTTGACAGTTAGCAGAATAATTCCGACAGGCCGTATTGCAGAGGAGAATATTTGCTCTTAAAGCGGAAGATGAGACGCCGAGTTGACAAAGAGGTTAGCACGGTTGCTTTCTGTACTTGTTGTTATGGGTTCAAATCCCATGGGGGTCCACTGAATGGAATGGTTTGGAGCCCACTCTACTAAAAATTGTAGATCCCGTCCAAAGATCACCAGTTCTCTTTGCGGCGTTAACAATGAACCGCAGCAAAAGAAGCCTTCATACATTCACGCACGGAATACATAGAAGTGTATAAGAAATCAATTTAAAAGTCTTGAATGAAAGCGAAGCAACTAATTTTCAAGGTAGAAAAAGAATGCCTTTTCGCCTTTCTAATGTTTTCGTGGCATGTGAATTTTGCAACACGAAGGATTTCAGTAGACCTATATACCATCCCAAATTATGGTGATTACAGGGGACTTATATTCATATATTTAACCTACCTATGTTTGTTGTTTATGTGAAAATGAAGTAGCTGGCCTTGAACCACTGCCACTACTGGAAGGAACGAGAAAACGATGGCATTGCTTAATAGTGTGAGATTCCGTTCATGAAATCTTATATTTAGGACAACTTCTGTTCCTTTTCTTTTTTTACTGGTTTAGTACCGCAGGTTTTAATATACTCTCTTCCATCTGTATTACTACACTGAACGAAGTTTATGTTCATATATCTCGTGTCTCACACTGGACTTCAATGTCGAAAAATTAGTCCATCTTCTTCTTCTTTAGTAGATCTGTCTAACGACAAGATTCTTTTGTACCCTCTCCACTTTTCTCGATCTTTTGCATCCTCTTTCATCTGTCTATAGCTCTTCTGTTCTTGGAGCACTTTCAGACAATCTTTTATTGAGGTCTTGGAATCCCATGGCGATGAAAAGTGGGGTTATGTGCAGCAACATAGTGAGAAAACAACATTGTTCACCAAAGGTAAGATTATTTGACAACTGCAGAAGCTGATTTTTCCTAACAGAAACGTATGCTGTGTTGCAGGTGGTATCCAAAGGAGTCATTACCTCAGCCCGGAAGGGCAGTGCCCGCAGGGCGTTATGGCCATCAACCAGGCCTACTGAACAGAAAGTAAGTGTTTCACCAGGATGAAGCCAGAACACATGTACAGCTATGGACAAGTTCAGACGAATGTCATTAGACAGTATTCCCCAAGTTCGCTACAATGTCCCTCCCACGTGCGACATCTATTAACAGAACTTAGAACTGGGATTGATAAAAAAATGTGTAAAACCTTTAGTCCATAGAGAGAACAACTGCAGGCGATAACCATATTCATATCGGGGGGGAGTGACCCGATATTTCCCCAGCTATTCCGTTCAGATCCACTCAAGTGAGAGAAAACAAGTTTCGAGGAAGCCCAAACCTGTACTACACGATTTTCTTAAAGACAATCAATCATATTTTGCGATATTCGTCTTCATGAGTTGATAGGTAGGTAGATGAGTGTCGCCAATCATCATTTCGGGGAGTTCGCAACTAGTTAACTAGGGTTACAGTATTAGCTCACTGGCAGACTCGTATCTAGAAGTTTCGGGAGCGGTTCTAGGGCTTCACGGACGGGGTACAATTCCAGATGTGTTTGGGTATGAAATGAAAATTAATTTTCGCGCTAAAGTTATAATTCTTCTCAGAATTCTGAATTTCCGACTCCCTTCCCTCTAAATGTTTCCTTCAATATCCACTTCTGTGAATGATGTCTGTTGGGACTTGGTCCATGCAAGTATAGAATATTTCTGTCTCAGCTTTAGTAGAAAATCCGGAATAAAACTTTGCTGTTGCAGTTGTGTTGCAAAGTGAAGTTAGAAAACCAAAGCGGAAACAGGTTGTTGACATCATTTGTTTAGAACAAGCCCCTTCACTCGAAGAACACATGACGGATGCTAATGAATCGCTTCATTTCATGCGAAAACTGTATAACGCGTCAATGAAGAGAGAGAAAGGGAAAACAGCAGCAAGGAAGTGCATTAACAAAGGAAATTGAAGTTTCAAGGTCCGTGTTCAATGGAGTGACTCAAAAAATTATTTCTTTCTTCTTTATCCCCTTCTATACGCATTACCTATCTGATTTTAACTGCATTACTCATCATTGCAGTAGAAAATAAATTTAGTTCCTATTTTGTATCCACGCACTGCGTTCTTCTTTGCTGGTTCTATCCAGTAATATTCCCATCAGCAACAAAATGGTAGGAGTACGCCAAATCCAAAATGAAAAAGGTAAGGGCATGGTGTGTTTGCATAACAAATAGGAGTGAATTACGACAACGAACTTTGCTGCCTTTTTATCAGCTACTGTCATTTCCCTTTAGACATGCCACTGATTGATTACGTTTGTCATCTGTACAGGTACTCAAAGTAGTCTTATTCGTGGTTATTTCGACCCACATTGACTCCAGAGAATGTCTGAGAATCCCCCAATTCCCTCGTGGGATACGCATCCATTGCACAGTTTTGAAACATGCAATTCTGAATAGAGCAGATTTGAAGTCTTCTGAGTGCACCATGACGCTTCAGTTCTACTGTTAATGGTATTGGAAATCTGAAGCTCAAGAATTCATTTCCTTTCACTTTCGGCAGCCTCTAGCGCCGAAACAAAGCATTTGTGCACCCGCGATGATCTGTACTTTTTTTCAAATTTATTTTCATGTCAGGAATCTCGTGAGGTAGGTTTGTCTGTGTTGTTTTGCAACACCCTGTATATTTGATTTTTATTATAAATAAATAAAAATCTAAGAGAAAAAATACCATCTCAACGGAATATATAGTTGATTATTACAGAGGCATTGACGAAACGAATTAGAAAATGATTAATTTTCTGCATTTCACTCTTAGTAATCTTTCATTTAAAGAGGAGATTCTATAGGCTTCCGTACTTATAAACAAGCAATGTACTTACCTAAAAAAAATCTCAAATCTTTATCGGAGTATGTGATGATTTACGTGGGATCCAAATTACGGGAATGACTTCTTTCGTGATAGACATTCTTTGAAGGAAATTTATTGCATCTGTTCACTAGGAAAATAGAAAAATTTGCCTCTTAATGAATCTTAGATTCCGGGATCGGAATTAAAAAAGAAAAAGAAAAAAAAGCTGAAGTCGTTGTCTAGC
>JAGDQP010015251.1:0-10345 GCA_022664845.1 Lepisma saccharinum | reverse complement strand
CTCTCTCTCTCTCTCTCTCTCTCTCTCTCTACTCATTGATTTACGACCACCAACAGGAAAAACACCGTCAATACCTACGAAGCCAAGCACATCTACATACAGTATCATTTCCACTAGAAATTTAATTTCTCCAGTCTTGTATCTACCAGCAAAATCTACCCTTGAAGTTTGTACCTTAAGATTCCGTATTAACAAGATTCTTCTATCCCAAAAGAAATGCATGCTTCCCCAATCCAGTACTAATCTCCAATTACGCACCAGATCTAATTAATTCAAAGGTATAAACTCCATAACCCAATAATAAAAATATAAAAAGATTCATCCAACTACGAAATAGTCTAAGTCAAATGTCTGACCAGATTGAGACTGTTTCCCCACAAAACCAGAACGTCCCCTCCCTTTAGTAAATGTATTTTTACATCACTAAATAACAGTTCAGATGAGCCAAGTTCGTTATCGTTGACCGAAGACTATTTTTAAACTAGACAGGTAGTACTTTTTGTTAAGTGCAATTGATAACATGCGATATGTACTTGATGGCGAAGTTCCTTCCTCAGCAGAACATATGAAAGTAAGATAAGAGTACAATACTTTCATTTCTCTCGTTTACTTCGATGGAAACAAGGGACAATCTACTTATGAAGTTGCTTTATTTTTTAATGCTGTAATTCAAAGCATGATTCACGTCAAGATAAAATACCAGCGTGTGAGGAAGTTGGAAACTCAATGAGATTATCTCTGCAACACAAACGATGACGAATACTTTATCGGTGAGAAAACTGCGGTCAGGTGGATTGAAAAGAAAGAAAGAAAAGTGCAGAATAAGGAAAGAAAACTGAGGTTTGACGTCAAACAGCTATTCTTACTACAGAAGCATTGGTCAAGTCGTCCTTCAACAAACACTTCTGTCATGATTATTAACTCGTAAAGGTAGAAATCAAATGTAATCATTGAAATTGTGATACAATCAGTGCTAAAAGTGCTATAACCACCGCAGTGCCTGTAGTGGTGCTAGGGGCGGGCTATATGGGGGAATCAATTGTGGCCTATGGCTTGCAGTGATCAAAGAGAGTCTTGGCTAATGATAATTGGGTACGTTTTCGACGAAGACCTCCAAAGAGTACGGTGTATTTTTTCGACAACCGGAGTGGAGCAGTGGCCTATAGTGGTCAGCCATGTCTTGTGAAACGGACAGTGACCTTCACTTCGCACGTTCAGGACGTCATCTAAACATCCCAGATAACTTTCCTGCCTGACGTAGTGGATGTTATATTACAACAGGACAATGCATATCCATGTGCAAATTATGCGACGAAGGTGCGCTTCAGCATGTGAAGCAAGTGATGTTGCCATCATGATCACCTGACCTAGATGTGCTCTTTCTGATTGTTGCGTTGCCGTTTTGGGGGAATGTAATACAACGTAAAGGTATATAGTTGAGTGAAAACTTATTTAAGGGCATGGGGGGGGGGATTCTCCAGAAACTTGTTTGCAAATGAACGTTTAACATAAAACGAAATTTGATAAGTAATCGAAAAAATGAATTTCGAAAATAAACTACTGTCCATATTAGAAAAAAAACGAAAGCTGAATCCTGACTTTGAAATAAAATAAAAGCAAATACAAAAAGACAGTCAAGAAGTAATTCTTCCTCTATCACAGTTTTAAAAACAAGACAAAATTGATAGCACTACGTTATGTAATGGGGCTGATGAAAAACTTTGGAAAAAAGTGGCTGTTTTATATTCTCTGGAATTGACCTATAAAACGCAATTCAAATGTTACGTTAGATTTCCATGCAAATTCTGCTGTATTTTCCGTTTTTCACAGATTTCTTGGATAGTAGCTCTTTCCATTGAAGAAGTAGGTCGTGTCAATGGTGGTACATTGTTTTCTTCAGCTTGCACGTCAAATATTCGGAGCATTTTCTCTAGCTTAAGCGAGTGGGGCGTGTTTTAAATGTCTTAGAACGCTTCAACTGGCACTTTTTTTTTCTTCTTAACATCTGTTTCCTCACTTGTGATGTAACAGACGAACAAAAGGAGGGGAAAAGATGCAGTTTAATGGCCCTCAAGAAAACTGGAACCATTTACTTTATTTCTTCGACAGTCACGGGAGGCACCCAATGTCACACGCGAGTTTTTGTTTAAAAGACGGTTGACATCACTGGACCGCTTCCGGTTGTGGCTAATGCTAGAAACTTCCGCTTGTCTGAATAATTATAATGATGATTCACGGTGACTACATAAATGTGCGATATTTTCCTATCACATGTGAGAAACTTACAATAAAAGCATTTCATAATTATTCACACCAATTGTACGCATGTCAAGGTCTTTAGAGCTCTTTTTTACTTTGTTTTTTTATGATGTCACTTATAAGTGCGACTTACTTATAATGCTGTAAGTTTAACTATATTTCACTTGAGACAATATCAGTCTATATAATCCAACCGAACCGAGGAGCAATTTGGCCTGACTCAAAAGTAAATCAAGCTTACTTTGACAAGTGCGATAATTAAATGGAAGCTTAGCAAACCAAGCTAAATGTTAGAAATTGAAAGTTTAAGGAAAGTTTCTTGGCAGATACGTATCTATGGTTGATGCCGTCATGAATTGAAGCTATGAGACGACCATTTTATTTTATGAATCTGGATCTAGAAGGAGAATGTTTTAATCAGCTGACAGGACAGTATCTCTAATCTTCAAGTCAAACAGGGAACAGACAATTTGAGTGGAAGGACGTTTTGGTGAATAATTCCTAAACAAGGTATATTTTCATGGATATTATTATTGGATCTTTAGAATCGATATTGTACCGTAGAAGAGGCTCTCGTAAAGGTAAACTGTTTGAATGGATTAACATGAGATGTGAGGAAATGTTTAATACTTGATGAACATGTCAACATTGAATTAAAACCTTATTGCGTTTATGAGGGAATGGTAATCGGAAACTTATTTACTGACTGTGTGATTTCATGAACTAAGAAATGATACTAAACTCTACTGCATGCTGTGATAGCATGATTATTTGTGTAGTTGATGACCTGAAACGTAAGCTAGAATCTTTCCTATAGTGTTGCTAATAAATGAACTGCACGAAACTAACCTACTATATATACTGATATGCAATGCTTAAGTTGAAACTAAAGAAATCTAACCTAACAGAAACTATTTGTTAATAACTAGCTGATTTGGTACATAGTGTCAGAGGGGAGTTGCCTTGATGATGTTAGTATGTTTAAGCCAATTCTTTTGCTAACTAGTTATTTACTGAATAAGCAACTGAACTTAAACCTAAAGTATTCTCTTTCTTTCTGTTGCTACACTAAAAAGAATGAAACAAGCTTGAATCAAGCAGTCTGGTTTAGAAGAGTTCCAACAGCCTTGACAGGACAAGAAAGAAAAACATAGGCCTAATGTACTTCTTAAAAATAATAAGAACGTTGTCCTGGGTGGGAATCGATCCGAGGACCACTTGCACACCAATCCACTGCTGTAGTCACCACACCACTGAATACCCCCATTTTCCAAGCGTTATTCGAACTTTGTTCATCAGATCGTAAGTCGTCTGCATTAAAAGAGAGAAGATTAGCTTACGGCGAAACAAGCTCTGGCACGTTATGGGGCTTCAGCGCATGAGACCACAGCAAACGTGCAACAGAACAAAATTCAAATAAGTTTCAAGTTTGCCAATCTTCCTCGCATGGCTGCTCGTTCCAACGCTTGAATTAAATTAGTTACAACAACGAAGCCACTTACGTTGTTCCAACAAGTTTGTTTCATTCTTGTTCTTACGTTCAACATAGTATGAAATTTGACAAGCTCAAAGCGACTGACTGACAACAACCTTGTTGCAAGTTGGCATGCTATCTAGGATGTATGCCCATTATTAGTTTTTCTGTTTCTCCTTTTGTGTGTGTGTGGTGTGAAGAAATTTGAACCTTTAACGTTGATACTTTGTTTTCTACTAATATACATATGTAAAAAGAGCGATACGAGTCTTTGTGCTATTTTTCTCCCGTTCTCAAATTGTACGTTTGTAGTCGTAAAACGATTTTAATAAAGCTCTGGAAAGTTAAAGGAGTACGGACTGCAGATTTTTTAAAATGTCCTGACTACTGTTAACCTGTAAAATAGAAAAGCTTCTGAGAGTTTGAATGTATCTAATTTCGAAAAACTTCTTTGCAGGAAACGAAGACCCCTGATGTATGACTGAGCCCTCATTATTTAATTAAGAATACAATGTAAGTATTGTTATTTAGAATGATATATCGTGTTGTAAGTATGAAACAAGTGTAGTGCAGTCTTGAGCCTTTACTATATCTAGCTTTTTTTAACTTTATCTCGATACCTGTTTTGTTTCACAACACACCTTTTCAAACTTCAGTAACATGATTTTAAGCCTGTAAATTCTCAATATCTCGATCGTGGACCACATTGACAGTGAAGACTTCTTCTGCTCACTGCTGTTTCATGATATTCGATAGAAATGTTTTGCTCCAGTTTACACACACAAATACAGTTAACACCCTCTTAACCGTACATCGGTTCAAGAGGCCCCTCAATTGAGGAAGAAAATTATTGATTTCTCGTAAATACATATCTCCTTCCTTAAATATGTATTTTTAAACATATAGTCTACAGTTATTTAATTAAAAATACAGTGATACAGTAAATATGTGTGTGTTAGTGTTTCTGTAATTTTTTTTCTACTCATCTTGTGAAGTGATGTATACCGTTTTCCATAAATTTGGTTTAACCGGTCATTTCGTTATCCGGCCAGGGTCCGGTCCCATGGTGGCCGGTTAAGAGGGCGCTTACTGTATGTATAATGTAGGCCGGTGGCTACAGAACTCACTACCTTGGGATCCTCGATTCGATTCCGGCTCATACCATGTGGGCTTTGTGGTGGAAAAACGCCTTGTACGTGGGTTTTCTCGGGGTTCCCCAGTTTCCTCCCACTATTTTAATTCCGCCAATTCTCCCATCATCATCCACTCGGCCTGAGCCAAAGTTGCCTAAAGGCCTTAAATAAAATTTAAGAAATGACTCACAATCACAAAAGAAATCTATATCACAATGATTGTACGCTTATAAGTTCTGAATTTTTATAATATTAGGTTATGTTGGAGGCGTGGGAATTTTAAAATTAGAAAATCTTTAATCCTAGCGTACGATATAAAAAGTTATTAAAATATGGTTGTGATTTTTTTTTAATAGAAAGTAAATTTTGTGTGTACATAAAGTATAAAACAAAATTATTTCTTTGGGTCTGTTCTGTTCATATAATAGACAAAGTTTGTCGTCTATCTCTCCATAGTATGAACTCAAAATAGTAAATTTTGAGTTGTCACTTTTGTATGTGACTTGCGATACGCTCGAACCTACGTGTGTTCAGCCCAGTAATTGCTGTCGAAAGAAGTTTTAGTGAAATTAAGTCCAATTTAAAGCAAAAACAAGAAATTGTTGAAATTGAATCAATTAGAATTTTGTGTGACCTTAAAGAGAAATATCCCTGTAGCGAATAATATAGACCTGATGTGGTCACTTAATGTACTTCTTGGTCTCAAGGCTGAACTTCTTATATTGAGCGGCATTTATACCGTATCTAGTTATTAAGCGATTGCATCGACCTATCGGGGATTTGAGAAAACAAATAAATATGCCCGTGGGAAATATTTAACTCTGTTAAATTGCGTGTTTCCTTTGTTTATTTTGTATTATCCTCTGGTTAAAAATGCATAATAGGCCCCAATACACGCAGAAGCTTTCACTTATGTAACATGTGTGTACTACAAGCGTTTATAGTGACCTATTTCTCATAAAATACGGTATACGCATGATCACGTCGGAAAGTTTACGGCCGGCGTTATTCATGTCAACCGAACCCTTTAGGCGCAGACGACCACTTTTTGTGTTCTGGTTTCTTCTTCTCCATGTGGATGTGAATCGGGCCGCCATTTCTCTTCTGGATATTATTAGTTCGTTTAGCTTTCACAAAAAGTCTTTTGGTGTGTGTGTGTTGGGGGGGGGGGAGATAATCACTCAGTACTACTGTAATGTGGCTAGTTGTCCTTGAAGATCGGTGCTGTGCTGTGGTTGAAGCAACCGTTTGTCTCGTGCTTTCCTGTCATTTAAGAATTTTGCTTCAAGACTTTTTTTTTTTAAATCATAGGGCCTACTACATAACACAAAATTATGTGAAGCCAACCGAAGAAAATGTTCCTATATTAATATTACGACTGAGTGTTATTTGCAGGGGAGAGGGATCTCTTATACTGCCTGACTCAGTTATTTTCTGTAAACGAGCAGGCGAACGTTTTCTTCATCTAAAATATATTTTGTCTATCCATCATCTTTTCGGTAGTTATATAATTCCGTTCATTAATAAATATTAAACAAATTTTGGAGTATTGCAAGTTATACAATATATATCTGGAATACTCCAAATTGGAGTACAGTACTATATTATATAAAGTGATAAAAGGCACTTTCTGTTAATGTGTCTATCCACAAGTTTCTTGCCAATCCTAGGATCCTTCTGAAGCGATCGCATCAGTCACAGTAACCAGTCCCCAGGATTGAACACCGGACCTTCCAATTGCCAAGAGACCACGTTACCGTTGAGGCACCCCACATAGCAAAATGACGTCCCAGTTATATCTGACGGATCTCCTGGCAGGATATCGGGACGTCCGAAGGACGTCCTGTTTAAGTCCCGTTTACATCCATGGGACGTATAGTTATAATTAATCCTTCGTATTACTATACGAAGGCATATCTATACGAAGGCATATCTATACGAAGGCATATCCTTCGTATAGTTATAATTAATTAAATAATAATAATAGTAAGGTCGATTTAATTTATAGAAATTCCAGGTATGTAATCCCGCACGGCTTTCCGGGGGACATCCAGGGGACCTCCATACGGGATGAACTGTTTGTATTGCCCACAGTTATCCCACGGACGTCCTTAGGACATCGCTATGGGAGCAGGACCATTATGACGGTAATGGGATCTAAATGGGACGTCCCAGGGACGTACTCTGCTATGTGGGACCATGGTAAAAAAAAAAAGTTTCTGGTTGATTAACGAAATACCGTAACTGACTTTTTTCGGTAATACCGTGACCATTATTCTTGTTTCTGGTATAAAGTATTGGAGGAGGCAATGTTTACTCTGCCTCGCATTGTTTTGTTCATTATATATACATTTATTACTTCGTTGCAAAACTCCGTATTTCATACGCGGAGGATTCTAACAGACATTCGATATCATGTTTTCTAACTGCGTAATGACTGTAGTTTTATTCCTTCAGACATGTTGCTTTATATTTTAAGTCATCACAAGAATCTTCATACTCTTGGATAGTAATTCCCAACCGGGGTTTCTCGACGCAGTGTTAGGAGTACCGCGAAAATCAGTAAAACTTTGATAAACTTTATTTTTATATGGGCCAGTCGCCTAACTTCGGACTTAGGCCCATCACGATTCGCCCTTTAGCTGTTAAAATCCACACCCATGCCCTTTCAGGGATTCGAACCCGAAACCTTCGAGTCGATGGCCTACCGCCGCAGACCGCTCGTCCACCCGGCCGGCGCGAAAATCAGTATTCAAAACATAGGAATTGTTGTTTGGTTAACCTACTATAAAATATTACTTTATATTTTGCTGTAGATTAGATAAAATATTATGTGCTAGGCAGCTGGGGTTCCCTTAAACTTTTGTTAATTGTTTCTGGGGTTCCCCTTGACGAGAAGGGTTGGAAAACACTGTGTCCGATAAGGAGAGAGACTCAATGTCTTCAAAATTATTTTCTGTAGCTTTAGAGTAAGTGATAAAAATAAAACTAGGATGAAGTTGGAACAGAAAATAACTCCGTTGACCTGCTCTTTGGTTCAAGCGCAGAAGAACTACAAACAGAACGGAAGAATAAGGTACTGTGAGTTTGAAAATAGAGCTTAAAATTAATTTAAGTAAAACAAAAGTAATGTACAATCAAAATGCTGAAAAGAAAGATCCACGGAGAGACAAGGGCGCCGATCCCGGGGGGGCTTTGGGGGCCCTGGCCCCCCCAAAGTTAAAGTGGGGCCGCAAATGGTAAGGTAAAGTCGGTTCTCCTATTTCTACAGTACATGGTCATTCGTTTTCCCCTTCTACTAAGCGTATCTCCCTTTGGAAAAAACATTTCATTGATAAATTCCTCCCTGACACTTGTGTGCTACAGTACTTATATAAATTACACCATTCGTGCATTGCTTGTGTTGTTTCTGGAGTTTTGTGCATAACATCGATAAAGACCATTTAGTAAAAAAAGAAAAGAAAAAATGAAAACGTATTTTCTGTCGTTTAACCTTCGGAACGCCAAAATCGAGGAGGTCGGGTCAAAAATGATCCAAACAGTAAAATATTATTTAGGTTCATTTGTCATTAAATGGAAGAGTGAAATTCTGTGTACTCCGTATACTGTCAGCAATGTAATCGCTTCATTTGCAAGAATCAGAATACGACAGATACGGTGTGCTTTACATGTGAGAGTGAAAGAGGAAGGTAGTTTGATTCTGATAGTTTTATATGTCGTACTTTATATGTGTTAATAAGTAAGAGACTCATGGTACCTTTATTTTTGTGCACCCATGACATTGGTTGCAAGGTTAATATGATGTATTAGTTTTTTCTGTATGTTTCATTATTTTGTAGTATCTACCTGAAAAAATAAAATACAATAAATAAATACAATACAATGCAATAAATACTATACAATGATGCACCCATACTCTAAAATACCTTGATTTTGAACAAGTACTTTATTTCATACCAGAAATATACATGCGTCGAAAATGACTCATCTTGACGTTCCGTTAGATGAAATAATTATTATCTTGGCGTTCCGAGGGTTAAGGATCATTCATGGTGATTTTGTCAAATACAAACATAATTTAAGGAAAAGAAATATATACAAGAAAAATAAGCGACAAAAAGAACTCACACAAAAGTAGGAGTGGACTTGCACTTGGAAACATATCCTTCAAACTGCTGTTTGGATGCAATTATCGTTTGCCGTTAATACCGTAATTTTGAGTTTCTAATACAACTTATAGATAGGGAAACTTTATACAGTGGGAAAAAAAGTATTTGGACTAGTTCGACAAAGAGGAAATCAGACTACCACACGTAAAATATGGACAATTTCGAAATCTCTTGTCCTTTTATGATAATTTGGATATCTTAGATAGAATACTTAAGAAATAACTATCACTTGATACACCTGGAAGGTAACAGGCAACGAAAGAGTGACGACTACATACATTCATCGCAAAAAGCAGTATTTGGACAACCCAATACTACTTTCGAAATAAATGTTCTAGGTATCCTCTTGTGTACAAGAGCAGTCTACTTAGTATATTGAAGGAATCCACACGGTGTCAGGCAACCAAGCTTGTTGGAAAGTCATGCTTCACCGTTGGATACATCATAAAGAAACGTAAAACAGAGCAATTATTGCGGAATAGAATCAGTTTTGGTCAACCAAGAAAACTAATTGTCCGGAATGAAACTTACATTCTTCATTCTGTGAACAAAACTCAAAGAATTAGTGCTAAAGATTTGGCTACTTCACTCGCCTAGAATATGTAAGTTAATGTTAGCAATTCATTGAACAACCCAAAATTCTTTGAAACAATTGGGATTTAGAAGATGTGTATTCATGGTATGAATACATATTACTATTATGAATACACTCTATTGATCTCTGCGTATTATGCCTTTTTTCATCCCCATCTACTATATGGTAACTTATTTTGGGGAAATTCTAAAGGGGCTTTAAATGTATTTAAATGGCAAAAGAAAGCGGTTAGATGTATAAAGGGTGTATCTGATAGAGTATCTTGTAAAAAATTATATAGTGAATATAAAATAATGACTGTACCATCGATATTTGTATACCAGAGTTTAATGTATGTCAAAGAAAACTATGCTCAAATTACAAGACGTACCGATATCCATGACTATAATACAAGACAGAAAGATAATATGGATACGCCGTATGTAAGACTAAGTAAGACGCAACATAGTTATAGGTACTGTGGAGTGAAATATTTTAATTTGTTACCGTCATTTGTTCGTGATATGAATCAGAAAAGGTTTGACAGCTATATTAAAAATATGCTTAAAAATAGTTGCCTATATAGCGTAGGTGACTTTGAAACTTATTTAAGGGACCATTATTAAACTACGTACATATTGTATAATCTTAACTTTTATTATATAATTCTATATTTTATTGTATTATTTTTATGACGAAGTCTATTACAACTGTAAATAGTTGTCTAACGACTAAT
>JAGDQP010015250.1:0-30477 GCA_022664845.1 Lepisma saccharinum | reverse complement strand
TCTTCAAAATTATGGCCGCTAGCGTGTTAATATATATATATATATATATAATACACAGCCATATTCAATCCACTACTGGATGAGGCCTCTCCCGGAAGGAGGAGGTGGTCTACTGCTCCCACGCTGACCAGACGTGTTGGGAGAGGAGAGCCGAAGCCCTCAGCTGTGATCGCTACCTCTTGATTCAGGTAGCTCCCCAATTAGCCTCACGACGCTGGGTGGACGCCGCACAGGTAACACCATCTGGAGTGCTGAAACGGTCACCCATCCAAACACTGACCAGACCCAGAGCTGCTTGACTTCGGTGATCTTACGGGAACCGGTAGACCAGCTCGGCTAGGGCGTTGCCATACCTATTGAGATCGGTACGACTTTCATATCGTACCGATCTCAATAGTTCGAAATCTACCTAAAAATCAGGACTGCATTAAGGTTTGTGATTTTAATATCTAATTTGACTGGCCTATATGGCCTGAGCCATATCAGTTGTCTACAGGCGTTAAATAAAAATTCACACTCAAGAAGTATAGATTTGTTTTGTTTTAGTCCGGATATCGCGAGTGTAGTCAAAATTAGCTATATTTTATACTTGTGTGTAAACGCGAAATTGGTATACAGCAATAGGAAACTTTTTTTTTAGAAAGACTTTTTTATGTAAAGCACTAATATTTGAGACGTTAGTAACACTTGCAACTTCCATGGCAGGGATTCCGCCAGGATTTCCAGTTTGGGTGGTGGTAGTGTAAACTGTAAAAGTCAAAATTGGGAGGGTGTAATTGGAGTTTTGCACGGTTTCTATCGATTTTTGACCTTGAAAATTTTTGGGAGGTGTCTGACGGAATCACTGTCCCATGCATGGTCACTCATCTAGTAACTTTGCTAATACCGGACGTAGTGGGATGAAGCTTCATGTGCTGTTAGATGTTAATAGGTATCTGCAACGATATGTCTCTGTAACATCGATTTCAATTGGGATTGAGTGTGCAGTGACGATTGATGACCCGATGACTCGGTCCGAAACTTGACCTGGTCGGGGAACTTAATAAACTCAGAATATTCGGCGTCGTATATTTCTTGCTCTAAAGGGTAACACCTCAGTTTCCGGTTACCCCTGAAAGAAACACTATTGAAACCCAAAGAAATAATTAACGTTCGGTGAGGTGTGAAATCAAGCACAGACACGGTGACCTGTTTCGGTTCTGATGTGCACAATTTAATGTATTTTCGTATTCGTGTGCCAAGGTGCAATTTGATAAAACCACATAGACTAGCCAAAGAGTTTTTTTTTTTTTTTAAATAAATTTCGAGTAGGTTTTAATCTCCATCAAGGAAAAGAAATAGTGATTACCATTTACCAACTTGGTGGGGCTGCATTGAAATAAGGTTTCGGAATCCAGTTTAAGAAGAGCTGCATATCTCGTTCTTAGAATCTCACAAGCTCGTTTAGGGCGTTAATAAGGGTTTGAACAAAAATTGTATTAATTTAACCTGATACAGTCAGCCTGCTTGTAGGTTGATTATCACAGAATAATTGAGCTCAAGTCTGTGTGAAATCAGCTTACAAACAGTCGAACCAGAGACATTTCCATTAAAAACTTCTCTTAAAACCTTAAATTCGTTCTATTTCGTTGTATTGGTATTTTTTTAATTTTAAATAAAGGAGTATAATGTAAAAATAGACTGACTAGTTTTACAAATAAGGACTACCGCATTAAATTTGTTTTGGGGTAACAAATCCATTGTTCTTGTGTTGAATAAAAAAGAATATAAGAATTTCTGAATGGAAATTGAATGATTGCTTCGAAAATCAATAATCGTAAAGTTACGTTACTTTTTTCTTTTTCACTCTTCAAGCAGGCAATTGACAGTGAAATTTGTTTGTCTTTTTCAGGTTTTCAAAGTATAAGGAAATCTGTACTATATTTCAAGGTCACATAAGATTTTTTTTTATTAATATTAAAAATTAAGTATGTTTCTATTACACTTCGAAACTCAGCTAGATGTGCCCCCCAAAAATACTTATTCTTTTGCTGAAAATTATAATTAAGAAAATAATTGGGGTTCAACCCCAGCGTGCAATGTGTCAAAATTTGAGGTGTGCAGCATGAGAGCTAGGAATTCAATATAATACTGTTCCTTACATGGTGAAAATTAACCATTTAAGGAGTTTGAAAACTTCGCTTATCAAGACACAATGGAAATAATGTATTCAGAGGTCGTGATCACGTTCGTGCGAAACCATTTTTCATGAATCAGCGATGTGTGCATTCAAAAACTATTTTGCTGCCTTCTAAGGAATAGATCAAAGTTCGAATGCCTAATAACTTCGACCGATGTGTTGTGTGTTCTCTGTACTTGTTATTAATACACGGCGTTTAGCTTTAAAAATAATCGCGTAATGAGATTGCCACAAGTGGTGGCGCAGAGTCTGTTGCGAATTCCCACGTGACCGCCCGTCTAGTCGAACTAGTTCATCGCGTTTCGAAGAAGGTGTGAGCGAGAGCTGTCTTTTGGGCTAATTGTGTTGGCACAGTAACCATTCTTTGGCTACTATTATCATCAGACGTAAGCCACGTGTTTTTTTTTTCCTCAACAGGGTACTTGGTACTCCAAAAGAGTTGCTATTTTTATTAGTCGTAACTGCGCACGCGTTGTGTAACACTTCGCAAATGTATGTCTTCTTTATCGCGCACACGTGCCTTAAAAAGAAAAAAGAAAAAAAGAAGAGCTTTTAAAATTCAGGGAATAAATAAATTAATTGTAATCTTTGGTGACAGTAAAAGTTTATATGAGTTATTTTGAGTCTTGTATTGTTGGTGTCGTAATAAGCTTCCAAGTTCTGTAAGTTCACTCTTCCTTTGTTCTGTCATTGCCAAATAAAAAAAACATGCTTCAACGTTTATCGTTGTTGATTGTATTATATATACAACTAGCTGATGGTCCCGCCCGTTGGTGCGGGGTGAATAAATTAAAACTTGGATGAGGCAACTTGTAATATTGTCGTTAATTGTTCTTGCCAGATTTCAAGCTTCTAAGTTGGTTTTCGTGTTCTCATGTTCCACTATTTGAGAGGGTTTCCCACTTCATCCCTTCGGGTGGGGGAGGGGGTATCGAATAGAAACGCCAAGATAGCCGGTGCAATTGAAACGTAGAATTTTCATATTCAAGCCATTTCTGAGTAGCACCTCCACCCCCTGTTCACCTACGTTGGGGATGGGCAGCGTTTTAATGCCGTAGCCTTATAGGTTCTAAGGAGTATGTGTGCCAAATTTTGTTCCAATACGTCAAGGGTTTGGAATTGTATAGCGTTAAAATAAACAGACTTCGTTTTGTAATAGAAATACTTTAAGAATGCTTTATTTGAAAACGTGAAGTTCATTTAAGCAGGGTTACCAGGCAATTTAGTTCCAGAAGACTGCATTTGAAAAGGTATTTGGCTGATACTTTACATTTCAGATCCCTCAAAAGACAAACAAACAAAATAAAAAAGTCGAACAGAAAACATTTTGCTTGATATCTCTGTCACAAACATTTTATTTGGGAGGTTAAAAATTAAGTATACCAGAGCTCGCTGCATGTGTAATTCAAACAAACTCTTAGTATAAAAGCTTGTATTGTGATTCATCATAATAGATAATCAATGTGAAGAACATTGTTAACCAATACAGATAAAAATGTTTGTAATTGTCGGGATGATACCTACCAACTAGGCCCTGGCCGACTTCTCACAAACTCTCCATCAACTCTCTACCGGCCTGAGCCTGAGATGCCATACATAAATTAAATTCTTTGTTAAATTTTATAAAGTTGGAGAGAGAGGGTTCAAGGGCTCCTCAAGAATAATCCTCTCACATTTGGTTGGAACTTGATATTGTCTGTTAAGGCTCAATCGCAGTGGGTTTTCCCGCTTTTTTCGTTTTACGTCAATTATTCAAAATTCCGTACAGGTAAATGAAATTTAACTATCACGCATCAAAGTTCGTTTCGTCCTTCAATAACGGGTACAATTAGTTTTAAGAAAATGTTAGTAGTAACTTCAGGATTGTGTGCAGGCATTTTTGGGACATTACTCTGTCCCAAAAGTGTGTGTACACAATCCTAAGGTTATTAATAGGTATTTTTTTTAAAAAAAAAATGGTACCCATTATTGAAGGACGAAACGAACTTTGGTCCGTGAGAGTTAAAATTTGTTTACCTTCACGGAATTTTGAATAATTGACGTGAAACGAAAAAGGCGGGAAAACCAGGGCTTGGACCTGAGCAAACCGGAACGCCGTTCCGTTTCGTAGATACCTGGAAACTTCCTGTTCCGTCTCATCATATCATAAAAAAAGGTCAATGGCATGTTAACGGAAGTAAAGCGTTCCGTTTCGTGATTTCCATTTCGAGCCCTGGGGAAAACCCACTGTGATTGAGCCTTAACAAAGTTTTTATTTAATAATAATAATATTAAACTACTGGAGTTCATTCAATCGAATTCTAGATATAATAGGAGATATGCAATCCTGTATGACTGAAAGTTTTACAAATGGAATAATCAGGGTAATTTTTTTAAATGGGTTTCTCAGAGTGAAGCCTGTGGCATCAAAAGCAGGATTGAGTAGTGAAAACCGTTTGTTAGGAAATATTCTAGTCCTTGTACATCTTGTCAACGAGAAGACATATTATAGACTTAATTATGATTACTGAATATTAAATTCATGTAAGTCGAACATATTTTAAACCTTCCCATTTCTACAATAGACATTTGTTATACTTTGGTAGAATATTGCTTGAGTCAGGGCTCGAAATAGATCGGAGCAGATCGGAACGGCGTTCCTGTTCGTGAACGTCTGAAACCTGCCTGTTTCGTCTCGTCACTGTAGTAATCATACACCAAAATAAGGCAACAGCATGGTAACGAAGGTAAAGCGTTCCGTTTCGTGGAAATTTTCCTTTAGAGCCGAGCTTGAGAGAGGTGGCGGCTGGTGCAGCTAGTTTTAAGCGTATACTGAGAAACAAATAAATAAAAACACGTTTTTTAAAGATGGGCTAAAAAGTAAATAATAAATTGAACTAATCCTATGAATCGGAAAATAAAAGCGTGTGTGCTCTTAGATATTATTTATTGAACACAACAGGGTATGTACTTAGTTCAGGTGTTCATTGTACATTTGATACATTCTACAATATATTGTATATATTCATATTTGATGCTTTGTGGTGACATTCTGTAAAAACAATTCATTACTTTAGATATAATGAAATTCACTCGTATTTACATTAAATATGTCTAACTCTGGACATGCTTTAATAATACAATTATATAATGAGCACATTCTCCTAATAGGCTATATATCTAATACATTAGTCCTTTGGGGTGGGAGGTCGAAGATTGCATTACGAGGTCGAGTAACTCTTTGCGGAACGTGCAACCTTATTTCGGATAATAATTTTTCTGAATGAACTTTACTATGTACTAGTTTGTGTAAAAAAGATAGTAGAAAATTAACTCTTCTATTTTCCAGAGATTGGAATGAGTACTTGTTTACTAGGTCCAAGTAGTTTTCAAATTTAGGATATATTCCTATTTCTTTGCATGTTAAAAAGCGAACAAATTTAGATTATAATTTCGATTTCCCGTGTGTTCTTCTTTGTATTAGGATGCCATACTACTGCAGCATATTCTAACTTCGATCGAACATACGCGGTATATGAAGTTTTTAAAACATCAGTATTCGAGAAGTCGCTTCCTTGTCTCATTACAAACCCGAGATTCCTAAAAGCGTCACCAATAATACGCTTAATGTGTATATCTAATGAGAGGTTGGACTTTATGGTCACACCAAGATCGGTGATAGAGTGTACTCGGACCAGTGGTGTTTCATTGATACTGTATTCAAATGCCAAATAGTTCCTTTTTCTAGTATGTCATTACACTACATTTTGAAATGTTTAATAAGAACATGTTTGTTTTGGACCAGTTGGAGACTGCAGTGATCTCATTTTGTAAGGAGAAAGCATCTAATTCAGAGGAAATGCTACGATAGATTTTTAAATGATCTGCGAACAATAGCTTGTTGGAGGATGTTATTACACCGGGCAAGTCATTTACAAATAAAAAAACAAGAGAGGTCCTAGGTTTGATGCCTGCGGCACCCCAGAATTTACAACAAATTCCTCGGGATGTAATATTTTTATAACGCACACGGTTTTTGCGGTGTTACAAATAAGACGCTATCAACTGGCGAAGGTTCGATGAGAAGTTCAAAGACACAAGCTTGCTGAGAAGGATGTCATGATTAATAACATCGAAGGCTTTAGAAAAATTATGTAAATTATGTCAACTTGACCTTTATTATCTATTTGAGTAGCCCCAAAATGTGTAAATTCAACAAGATTAGTTAGTCGATTTATTTGGTAAGAAGCCATGTTGGAAGGGATAAATTACTGAGCGAACATGTGAATATATTTGTTCTTGTATTATACCTAGTCTTGCCATAAATACTGTCACAGGAAGGGGCAGTCATAATGTAAAGAAGACAGCAGATCCAGAGTAATAAATTTACTTGCAAGAAGTGCATACACCACAGATACAAAATGTGCAGAAGTTACTCAAAATGTCCACCATCGACTTTGACACAAGCTCTTAAACGGCGTGGCCAGTCATCAATGGCTGTACGCATACAGTCCATTGGAAAAGTGTCCACTGCTTTGATGAGGCACGTTTGAGAGACTCCAAATTGGGGTGGCGTTTGGTACAAGCCATGGCCTTAATCGAGACCACAAGGCATAGTCTAGCGGATTGAGATCTGGACTGGCCGAGGGCCAATCACTGGCAGCAATGAAGTCTGGCACATTCGTTTCCAGCCATGTTTGATTCACCTTAGCTTTATGGGCCGGTGCAGAGTCTTGCTGGAAGGTCCACGGCTTGTTGGCAAAGAGTGTGTTGCCTAAAGGTTTTACAGCTACTTCCAAGATGTTTTCACGATACACTTGAGCACTTGTTTTGACCCCTTGTTCACAGAATTGCAACTTTGTGACCCCTTCATACGACACCCCCACCAAACCATCAACGAGGAAGGATTGTGACCCCGCTGAACCTTTTTCACAACTTTAGACGCTTCTCTGGATGTGTGAGCATACACCCTATTATTTTGTTTGTTGAGGTGTTCTTCAATGTTGAAAATTTGCTCATCAGAAAAGCACATTGATCTGTGTTTTCCATCCGCGTACCTCTGAAGCAGGGTCTTGCATCTCACCTTCCTGTTTGCTTTAAGTGCAGGAGTTAGGAAATGTCCGGTTGATCAGCCGAAAGCACCTAACTTAAGGTCACTTCTGAGTATCTTTGACATTATCCTTTGCGGAATGCTCATTTCCCGGGACATGATTTTTTGCTTCCGAAGGGGGTTTCGACGAATTCTCTGCCTGACAGCCTGGGCGTCTTGTGGTGTTCTACTGCTCCGCGGTCGGCCTGGTCTTTGACGGTCACTTACAGAGGAAGTCTCACAGTACCTTGCTATGGTCCGATAGACGAATCTCAGTGTGATTTTCAGAGGTTGGAGAAGTTGGAAGATCTTCGATGCCTTGTGACCACACTTGTGTAATGCAATCACAGCTATACGGTTCTGTTCCTGACCCCATTCCATCCTTACAATATCACGGACCTCCAAAAAGACATGAATTACACAATGCACAATACACAGACTACTGACAGGAGTGCATTCACTAAAGTCTATGCTGTATAAACGCTCGGTTCCGATCTGCAACTTTTGTGACAGTATTTATTTATGGCCAGACTAGGTAATTTCGAACACTTTGGCTGGTGCAGATATTATAGCTATTGGACGATAATTTTTAATATCGTTACTCATACCGCCTGATTCGGGAATGGGACAGATATCTGCAAGTTTCCATTTGGTAGGGAATTCGGAGGTGACTTATGGAAACTTACTTGTAGTGGATATTTCAGTATCTCCGAACAACCTTTAATAATATAGAGTGGCACTTTATCAGGTCCATGAGATGTCCGTTGTTTGTTTTTTAATGGCTTCTTCTACGTCATGCAGTTCAACGTGTTCAAGGGATAATTGATCTAAGGGTTCAGAACTATTGTGTTGTGCAAGAGTATTAAGGTTGTATTTTGACACATTGTGTGTCACCTGGGAGTTCTTCATGAATGCTTTTGCGATAGCTTTTTCATCCTTTAAAAGTTGACCCTCGTAATTTAGTACATTGCATTCGGATTTAAGTCCTTTATTTTTTATATATGTCCAGAAGCTTTTTGGATCGGTTAAGATGTTATTTTCGCAGTTATGCAAATATGTTTTATAAGCGGAGGTTATCTCTCTTGGTGAGAGAACGTATTTCCTTAAATTTATCATAATGATACGTAGGATCACCAGTTGATTGTTTCCATTTTCTACGGTGGTATGCCTTTCTCCTGATCAGGTTAATTATGTAATTTGAAAATTACATTATGTAATTATGATTTTATGATAAGGTAAGCTAGCAAGAGCAGCCACGCTTTTATTTTCCAATTCATAGGATTAGTTCAATTTATTATTTTTTTACTTTTTAGTCCATCTTAAAAAAGTGTTTTATAAAAATCCCTTTTCCATTGTTATCTTTAGTTCACAGTCGTTCGTGGTGTCATCAAATCTTGGAACATTAATTGAATTCATTTCCCGACGTCATAGAATGATGAAATTCTGCAGAGCGTCACAAGTCCGGTGACAATACAACATTCCATTGTTACTTTCATATATTTCTATATATTCATATTTTTTAAAAGCAAATTGTACTATTTTTTTATTCTTCTTTATCCTAAGATAAATACTAGCCTGGGTTTTCCTGATTACATAACACTTTAGGATGTGGGTCACAAAACCTTTAGCTTCTGAAAATGTATCCGAACATCGAAATAACTAAAAAAAAAAACCTTTTTAATTACATTTTTTTCTTAATTAGTACTAAAAAGTAAAAAAAAAAAGTTTATGCTTGACTGAAAAGAAAAGAATGGGACGCGTCATTTCAGGAATTTATAAAGTGACTATATGAGAGCGCGCCCCATGCTTTTCTTTTTAGGCACGCATAAACAAAATTGTTTATGCATGCCTACTATTGTTTTACTTTTTACTACGAATCGATTAAAAAAAGAATGTCTTTAAAAAGTTTTTTATTATTTTTTAAATTATTTTTTGTGTAGATGAATATTAAACTCCCTGCGAGATAGGCAACCCAATTTTCACAAAATAGTTGCGGCGTTGCGTGCCTGTAAGGATAATTTTCAGTTATTTTAATTAATTAATTTCAGTTAACCGGATTGTCGTATATCTAATGATTGAATATTGTAATGTTATCGGAAGCAAGCAAGTTTACAAAATTTCAAAGAAATCGGATGATGGGAAGTGTTTTAAAAATCAATTACAAGATTTATACCAGAGATGATTACAGAACAAATTAATATAAAGGGTGTAAAAAAGAAAAAAAAATACAGGAGACTTTACACTAAGAAAAACAAAATATTGGACCGCTGTGGCTCAGTGGTTAGAGCGTCACCTCTGGCGCTTTGGGTGGTCCGTTCGAAGCTTGCTCGTGCCATGTGGTCATTGTGGTGGACGAACACAATATGCGTTGGTTTTCTCGGGGTTCTCCTTCTTCCTTCATTCCAGCAATCATCCCATCATCCATCCGAACTGAGCCAAAGTTACCTAAAGTTGCCTTAAAAATTAAATTCAAACTAGGAAAACTAATGTGAAATCGTTTACTTCCGTGCTTAGTTCATGGAATTCATAGCGTGTTCTTTGCAACCTGACGGAAATATTCCAAAAGAATTTTGGGCGTTAACATTCCATTAACAAGACGTTGGGAACTCTTCTCGCGTGAATTTCATATTCCTAATTGAAGAAAAAATGTTCCCTTTCCGTGATTAGTAACGCTCGCTGCCATGTAGTCAAATGGTCCCAGGTTCGATTTCCATGGGGGGGGGGGGAGTGATTCGGAGCCCACGTTAAACTTAAGGTCCCGTCCAGGGCATAGAAAGTATACAGAATTGGGTCGCCACGGCCATCAGATCGTTGCTCTAAATTCTCAACTTTACCGGTATGAAGACACCGTTCTGTGTTTTATCTTTGTGCCGCGGTTGCATTATTTTTTATGCATTGTCCGCGTGCCATCGTACGTACTGCAGATTGTTCAAACATGCTGTCAATCTAGAAACAACAGTATCCAAATACCAGGATAATCGCTTTAGCTTTTCTTGTGATAACGATATACAGTGTGTACTGTGAGCGAGATTTCTCAGCGAAATCGCATTAAAACTGTATCAAGGTGTCTACCAGTTGCGGCTCGTGGTCTGGACTTCAGGTGGTGCACAAAATATTACAGCATCTTTTGTATTATTATTATTATTATTATTATTATTATTATTGGTGGTGGTAATAATAATAATAAAGAATAACAACAACAACATGCTCTAGTCAACACAAAAGTATTGTAATTTGTAATATTATGAAACTAACAAAGAATTTCGTTGATCTCGTTGAGCTTGGATAGGGCTTCGTTGATGGAAATTATTAATCCGAATAACGGATTGAATATTAATCTGCTTTGTAGAATAGCAAGAAATAAAACATTTCCAGCTTCCATATTTCTGTGGTTACGTTCACGGACTCTGGATCGACATTGGGCAGACAGACAGGTTCAGGAAGTACTGCTAAGTTACTGATTGATGTTTTCCATGGTCTGTTTAAGCTACACTAGGCGAATATCGGCATAACACGTAGACAATGGTCCTGGCCGCTACCTTCTTCCCTCTTGCTGAAAGAGCGCTCGCTGTGGGATATAATTCCCAAGACATGTCATACCTGTCTGTCTGTCTGATCCATAAATGTAAGTTAAGAAGGAGATATGAACTTTGAGAATATTGGAGAAAAATTCTTAAAATTAACATAACAGAAAGCAAACGAGCTGCTGCTTGTGACCAGCCAGAGCTGAAGGCGCGCGTTCTCTCTCTATCTCTCTCTGTTATGTGAGCGTTCACTGAGTTAAAGGATGATGAGAATAAGAAGCAAGATGGTTTGTAACACACTTCAAGAATAGAAATATTAGAGGATAGTTTGCACAACCGAACAAACTTAAATAAGAGAGCCGCCGCTGGTGTCTACTAAGTGGCAATTTTCAAATTCCAGGTTTGTAACTGATTAGCAAAATTTTAGTGAAACTAATGAATACTCGAACACTAAAATAAATCAAACTAATCAAAGAGTTTAAAATGAGAATGTGGTGTGCATGGAAAACCCAACTTCGAAACAAATTTTAATCAACATGGTTACATTTGACTGCACATTTTTCTTGAATGGAGAATGGTCAGTAAGTGTAGGCTATTTGTACAAATCCATTCATACAGTGTATCGTAATTGACATTTTTCTTTTTGTAAACAAAGAACTTATCTCTAACTTGGCATTCAGTTCTTGCTAATACCAAATCGTACAGCGATATGACCATTATAAACACTACTAGCTTCGTCAATTTATTTATCAGCTTCATCAGGGAGAAAAGCAGCGTGGAGGAAGCTGTCCGAAGAGTTGGGCTGTATCCGAGCTATGTAGGTAATGGTTGCTGTACAAGAACAGTAAATGTAGCTGATATATGAATTGGTGAAACTAGTAGTAGTTAGAACTGTTATGTCGTTGTACGATTCGGTATTAGCGACGATGGAATTCTATGCTGGAGGTATGTTTACAATTGGGTCCTCCCAACAGAAATTTGGATGTGAGAAAATGTTAATTTTATCAATTACCTAACTAAACCAAAGCCTGACCTCAAAGTTGCCTCACAGTAAATAAGTTCAAATTTAATTGAATTGAAATAAATGCAGACTTATATCTAATTTTTCACACTCGTAGTATTTGTAGTAAACTTTAGTATTTTGTATTATTTTCGGTATACTTTTTTTCTGCTAAGCTTTTCAACAACAACCTGCTGTTGTCTTCAGGCAGTTACGTGCAAGGGGTAATTTGATGTGTAGTAGTTACGAATTATGCTGTTTTTGTTAAATGTAAGATATTTTAAACGTGTAAATGTTTATACTTTTTTCAAACTTTCTCACATTTCATATAGTACATACACATACAAACAGCATAATTCGTAATTAAAAGCACACATTGCTACACATCAAATCATCCCTTGCATGTGATTGCATAAAGACAGGAACAGGTTATTGAAAAACTTCGCAGAAAATAATATACATAAAATACTACGAGAGCGTAAATTTGAGTAAATCTACATTTATCAAAATATCCATATTCAATTCAAATACAGAACGTTCGCGTTAATCCGAATATTTGTGTGCTCTAGCTGTTCGGATTACTGAGGGCATCTGAAGGATGTCTGAAGGTCGTTCTGATTAACGTGACCATCCTGTACTTTTAAGAAATGGAGGTTTCTGTTTAAAATCCAGGCTTTTTCCAGGCCCAAAATTGAATTCCATGCTATTTCCGTATCAGCAGACACTCTGTAAATACAGAAGCAGGTTTGAAACAACTCGTCTACCTAGGTAGACTGTTTGATTAGAGTAAAAATAGAAGGTAAAAGCATCAGTGGGTTCAACTTCCATGAATCATTTCTGAACTGGATAGAAAGGAAAACTGCACGTTCGGGTTTGAAAGCCATACATGGAAAGTAGGAAACTTATTTTTTATTTGCATGCGAATTCATCCTATTTCTTGTCTAATTTCAGTATGGTGGTGCATTATTATATAACATGCATGTAACTTACGTTTGATGTCAATTAAACATAATATATGAGGCCACCAGTGATTGCAATTGGCTATCATAAAATTCTTCAGGTGGTACCAAATTTCACATATTTTTTAAAACCTTAGGACATCATATTAATCCGATGGAAGGAAATTGCAAACCTTTATCGGTTCACCCTGCCCAGGGATCTTTGGGTCAGGACGTCTCTTCCGACAGAACACCCATCATTCGTTGAAGAGAACTATGAAGAAGTAAAAAGAAAATTGGAATTATCAAATTCTACATAATAGCCAAGGTATTAGTTATGGGTTCCTTTTTTTTAAAAAAAACAAAGTTTGCGAACTGTAGCACAAAATGAGCACAATATGACGATTGTATTAGCTACGATAGAGATAAGTGGTTTGTATTTGCAAACAGTTTTAGAATCTGAATTATAAGCTTGCTCGCGGGTGCTCTACTACCGAGCTGCTTAGATCGTTGCTGTTTTCAGCGTATTTTCGTGTTCACATGCGTTATTGTGGAGTTCTTGACGACTTTGCTATTAGTATTTTAAGAATAACATATAGGTTCACTTGAATGTTCAATTCATTGTATTAAAATTTGTGAGAGAGTTGATTAGTGTTATTTAACGAAGGTACTTAGTGATTAGTGACCTGGAAAAGTCAGGGAATTCGTTCTGACCAAATTGACGATGACGTTATCCAGATTGCAAATTGAAAATAGTATTTCAAAGTTCGTTCAATTTATTCAATGGATCAAAAACGGTTTGTCAATAAACAATTTCTGGCAGTGCACGGAGCGTGGGTGCTTGTGAGTAAACTTTTATCTGTGTTGGTGTGGGTGCAATTTTGACTTAGTTGTCCTTGACGGAAACCTGCTTAGTGCAGAAAGGAAGGAGGACCTCCAAGCGTCCTCATGTTAATTCTGCACGTGAATTTCTTAACTACGAACGATCCTTGTTGTTGTGTGTGTATGTGTGTGTGTTGATGACGTCAAACGATTCCTATATTGAACTATTGAAACTTGGAAGCACTTTGAGTGGCGTATTGAGTCAAAGCTTCAAGGTTGCTGAGGCAATATAGCCACGCTGCTGTCAATTTTGTATTTGACGAGACATTGAATTGTTTTTGTTTTGTTGCTTTCTTGTGTACCGAGATTACTGAGGAGAGGGCCTCAGTAACTTAACAAACTACTACTACTACTACTTTGACTGGACAGTATTTTATCCGTGTGCACAAGTCGAGGCTTGTGCTAAAATAATTCTCTTCCTGTTACAACGATTCGACTCCGATGAATAACTTTCTGTAAAATTGCATCCATCTGAAAGTTTTCCTAGTAACTTTGTATTATACACGTTACACGTTACTTTAGAAAAAACATAAAAACCCTAGCCACTTCAAATTTGAATTTTATCTTATGGCTCGTATACAAACGTCTCGACTTCAGATGTAACATAGTAGTGTAATATTTCTTTAACCTTTAGACGCCGAACTATTTAGCATTTTAAACCTCAGCTCAGCTCCTAATTAACCCAGAGGGATGATTTAGGTGTCAATCTCTTTAAGAAGAATGAAGCTTTCCAACGATGTGCATTTCATCCAGGTCGGGAGCCCCGCGGCGGAGAGGCGGGTGGTGGTGGCAAAGTTGGGTGTTTAGGTTTCCCCTCCCCCTCAGCATATGGGGGACAACTCCCCCTCCCCAAAGAAGCTACAAGCAAAAAAATTGGTATCAAATGAATATACTAACCAGTGATACCCTGTATATGGCCATTGGGCTTGCGAGGGGTAAAGGGGGATACGATAAATAACAGTGTTGCCAGAGCCCCACAAAAGTCAAAGAAACATGTTTGATTTTCTTCTTCTTTTACGGGTTGGGCACAAAAGTTACGTGGTTGGAATCTGTGCCATAAGCGTTCCAACGAGGTATCGTTCATGTCCCTGTGACAATTAGGATGGGTACTAGGGCCGCCGACGCGAAGGTCTTCGATTTTCTTGAAATTCGATCCTATCCGGCGTATAAAGGTTAACTATCGATACATGCCATTAAACATTTTGCTATAATTGCTGAATTATAGGATACTGAAACGTAAAATAGCTGACTCAGGTAGAATGTGTTAAAGTGCTCTCTTCTGATTGAATTTTCTTTAATACAGTGAACTTCCTGTTATTTGAACTTGAATAATTTGAAGTATTAGGTAATTCGCACAGAAGTTTATTTCCTTTAAAATTTCTATTAAAACTAATCTTAAAAATTCATATGTAATTCGAATTTTTGAATCTTGGATAATTGTTTGGATGATTCCAAGTCATAATTCAATTAATTCAAAAAGGCAGCAATTATTCCTTAATCCAATGTCTTAAACGTTTACTCCACTATTTTTTAATGATGGTCAGATAGTAAACAGAAGAATGCAGTTTTATTTTGTTTACAACTATCCACAGACACCCATACATAGATAAATTTTCTGTTTGCTGGTGTTCAGCCTTTACCCTCTGCTCAGTCACGTGGAAAAGTCCTTAAACCCCCTCATCCAATGTTTTTGTAAGAAAAAAAAAAGTGGAAATTCACGCAATAAATAAAAAGGAACATTTTGTTAATCGTGTAACAATGAACAAACCAAAGCAAACTTGAATCACGAGATATCTCGTGTTTACACAATGTTACTTTGTGTCAATACAGTACATTCCACTTATTTATGTGTGTTTTCCCCTTACTGGTAACTTAATTATTGGGAGAGGAATTGTTTTTTTCTTTCACTATAGGACCACGCACAAAATACTTTAGTTTCTTTCACAAGGTCTATTGAACATTAATTTTGTTTTACTGATTTTCGTTAATATGAATGGTTTGGTTAATTCGAACTTTGAATGATCGAATCTTTTTCGTATCCCCTTGAAGTTCGAATTAAAGCGAGTCCACTGTACTTTGAAACGAAATGGATTATTTTTCTAATTAACTTTCATGTTTTCTGTACTACGCTCGGGGGAACAATTAAGACGTGTCCAACAGTCTCTCAGAAATATTCTCATATAATTATCTCATACAGGCTTAAAGTTAATATTGAATTTGCATAATCGAAGCCAAGTACATAGTAGTTACCTAGTGTTTAATTTCTTGTGTAAAGTTCATAATAATTGTTAGAAACAAAACAAATATTTTGCGCACAGTGAACAGCTTGAATAATGTCTGATAGGTCATACTCATAGTGTTTTGAATAGTTATGCATTCAGTGAACTTGACCTCTCAGCTAACTTGCTGCTTTCAAGGTTTACATCACGTGAGCGCGTGAATGACGCCCACATCAGCTCACAAAATGTGCTGCACTTCAGATAGGCTTAGAGATTTGTAGGACTTGCATGCAGCAACCATAAAGGAGAATTAGTATATACAAACTTATAAATAATAATAATAATAATACAATGGAGTGCAAAGGGATTATAACACAGTTAGCATTTTAAACACGGCTTTTGTGTCGTGAGTGGAGACTTGTTTTTTTATAAATTTAGAAGCTCATGATGAATCTGAACTCATTTTTAATTTAAAAAAACAACTTATATTTGTAAAAAAAAATAAAAAGAAGTGGCGTAGTTAGTTGGTTATACAGAAAGGTTAGTTACACCGAGCGGCCGTTGCTGTGGTAGAGCGTTGGCTTAGCATTCGGGAGGTCCTGGGATCGATCCCAGCGGCAGACCACTCTGACTGAAGATTTTCCTGATCCCGGCCTGAGCCATAGATGCCTGATGGCCTTAAAATTCAAAATTCAACGATTAGTTACGTGGATGTTAAGTCAGTTTTTAGGAGCTATATTATAGGGAAGCTATACTTCAACAAGATCCAAGAAAAAGCAGTCAATTTAAATGTGTATTTAAATGAAAATAAATCTGTTATCAAACTATAAACTGTTTCGATGTGTTGACAACTTGTAAGTTTCGAGATTAGGACATAATGCATAGTACAGCAGCGTTGTAATTATTTAGTATCTGAGCCGAGCACACTTTATCAAATTTATATTGGCAGTGAGTTTACTTTGGATTTGCTCTTCACAGAGATACGCAATTAGTCTGCACTTATTTGCAATTCCTGTTTCACGAAATATTGAACTCTGTTCGCCTATATGGTCCACGCAAGTTAGATTCAGCTATAGATTTCTCTGTTGCTGCGTTCGAATCGGAGTAGGGACTACATGAATTCTCCAAAGTGAATATTGAATATAAAGGCACTCCGGCTCAATGTTGATTGATATAAATCAAAACGATTTTAAAAAGAATCATTGATTGAGATCATTTTTTAAAAGTAGGGATGAAGTGCATTATTTTAATCATTCTGTGGATTGAATCACGATAAAATCATTGAATTATATAAACTTGAAATTTACCATTTAGTTTCTTATGGGATGAAAGGCTTTTACGATGTTCACCAAAACCAAATTGATCGACCTAGAATTATAAACTATTTGATTGGTTCATTTCATATTACACGCGAAATTTTAGAAGAGTCCAATTCACATTATAAGTTTACAATTTGTATAACAAATATGTTTATTTTGTAATACATGTGAAAACGAACACACGCAAATCAGAATTAGAAAATTGAATTCTCCGAATAGAAAATGACTCAAAAACAGATCTTTTCTTTGAATTACTCGTTCTAAAGAACCTTCATTTTGACATGAATTTTGGAATCGTAAGTCCTTTGGTTCACCTACAGCGAAAGCCTTACTATGCGAATCGAACATTTTGAAAAACGCGCGTAAAAATGTCGCACCAAAATCACGATATCTACCCAATTTTTTTCTGAACTTCCTAAAGGTCTTCAATCAAATTTTCCGGACCTGGAAATTTCTAAGGGGATATAGGGTGGATCCAGGACTATATTTCTTAATCATTCAGCTGAGTTTTCGTAGACATTGATGAAAACAGCTCAAAATTTGTCATGGTCAGATGTGTTCAATTGTTGATCAACACTGAGGAACACACACAAAAAAAAAAAAAAAACCTCCCACAGTTTGCATTTTAACCTTCCCTGTATCCTGTAGCGAGATTTTCGGTGGAATGATATGTCACATGTTCGACTTATCAATTGAGGATAAAGTGTACTTACATTCTAACATTCTCCGTGCTACGCGAGTCCGATCATATGTTTGTGAAGACATATTTTTTCGATTGTTCAGGCATGATTTTCGTAAATGAATTAATAAAGAATGTATAATTTCATGAATAATGCTCAGAATTCGTGGATGGAAGCAAAATGTCCAAATGTCGTGAGTTCAAAAGAACATTTTCACAAAATGTTAACCATGTAACTACTCCATGCAAAATTTCTTGAGCATTTACACTTTTTCGTGAATTCGCGAGTCATGAAATCAGTTATCAAAGGGTAATGTTTCTGGCTGCTCAAGCTTGAATTCTGCGTAATATGTTGCCATAATAAGTATACAATTTGCATGCTATTAAGCAACACACACCCAGGCAGATGCTTATGCGTAGAGGTTGTTTTTTTCTTGTACTGGATAATATATTACACAAAACTGTCGGATGCTGTAAGAACATCCTGTAACGTTGTAAGCTAAAGAACCTGAAGCTGATATTTATTGGCATGGCAACAGGCAACAACTTGTAGCATTCGTTGTTCCTTGTCCATGCTTGCGGAAGAAAGTATCCAAACTGTCTCTTTCAGTTATTGCAAAGAATCTCAACTGAATCTTGAAGGGAACTTTTATTCTTCCCACTAACAAGTAACAACATGGTGCTCCGCGTTCTAAAATAGTGTTACCTAATGCATCACAAAATTCAAACAATTTGTCCCTGTAATTTAGGTTTTTTAATGTATCATATTTAAATAGGAACTTATTTGCTTTACGAAAGTTATTTTTATACATCAATACGCGATGAAATTAAATTGTTAATTAACTGTAGATTAGGGGCGATTTTCGTGAGGACAGGGCGTATATCTGAAGAATAAACCAGGAATCCTTTCGATACTTCCTTGCCAAACGAATTTTTCAAGGATACATTTTTCATATTTTATTGTTTATTAACTTTTTACAAGGAATATGAATCCGGCATCCGAAGATTATTATTGTAGATGACTTAGATTTCGAAGCCTTTTGAAATAATGCTATTTTTTTTAAAAAAAAAAGTGTGTGTGGGGGGGAGTCCCCTCTCTGGATACGTGACTGCTGTATATTACCTCAGCTCTCGTAGATTGTAAGTAATTAATGCACGCCCATATTCTTAGGAAGTGACCGAAAATTTGCAAAATATGGCAGTGTAACCTATATACAGGGTGATGCAAAAATGAACACCAATTTAAGGGTGAATTCCTTTCACCAAAACAGTTTTTATAAAATACATGCGTAGTTTCGAAGCTACAGGTACCCGGAACGGCATAGTCAGAAATGACGTTATATATCGACAAATAATACGTTACGGCATCACAATCAATGCTGTATCCAGATCAAAGTTTGATCGAAGAACAGTTTAGATGTTTTATTTTTAAGACTGCCTGTTTCGTATTATTGGCTCCTTGATAATAAAATTCTTATACGTTGGGAACCGTCTATACGACACTACTTCAGTCATAAACTTGTGACAGTGAAGCTCCATATTTGGGCGCATGTAGCTCCGAAACTCCGATTTGCAGTATCTTTTGTAAATGAAGTTTCCTTTGTAGTTTTACTTTCTAACCATAGGATTTGTTAACTGATTTGGTGCATACTGTAACACAAAGTAAATCAAAGGACTCATCAAATTGTAATCTTTTCAGAAAAGAGTTCTGAGACTTTTGAATCACACTGTATTACCTGCAGAACAACTGTTCTGTATATTCTCAAGTGCAGCTTTCGCGAGAGGTTAGAAGCTACTGAACTGAATGAAAACATGCGTTGCCTAATGCTAAGTGACTTTATTCTGCCCGTCTATGTCCAAAAAAATCTCAACATCACAAAGTACAGAGGTGTCGTTGGATAGGTCGTAGCTGGACTAGCTCAGAGCCATCGGAAACGTCGTGATTGGTGCAGTGGATCAACGTTGCCAACCTGTTTTTTTTTTCCCTCAAGTTTCCCTGATTGTTAGATCGATTTGCACCAAAATTGGCGTAGATATTATTCGAACAGTAGAGAAATACTTTCGGTTTCTCCGTTAAAAAGCGCCCCATTTGTCAGTGTTGCCAACCTATTTTCTATGAAATGCTATTTATCAAATTGCTTCCATTACGTCATACCATAGACTAAATTAGTCTGTGGTTATCCGTAGCAGCACTCTCACCAAGCAGATGCCTGGATGGTACCTACAAACTAGGCCCTGAGTTTGACCGACTACCTTCCAAGCAGAGATGACCCGGACATGTGACCCTGCCTTGACCCAATTTAAGGCCTATGGGCAAGTTTTGGCTTAGCCCACTCGATGGTCGAATCTTAACTCAAGTAACCTGGTCTTATTCTTGTGATTTCAATTGAATCAGTCAGTGGTCATAATTTGAGATTCATGGAGTAATGAATATGCGTACGGGAAGTTCATTCTTAAGGGTTTAAAGGATGTTTAATGCTTTTAACGAATTTTAATACTTCAAACACAATATTCTTTGAGAATAGCCTTATCGGTGGGGCGGGACGGTATTTATTATTTCCGGTCAATGTCACTCCTGAAAGAATTATTTTCCAAACCACTTCTTTCTCCCCGTCTTTTCCCACCTACGTGGGGTCGACGTTTCTGATGAGTCTTCTCCACAAAGCCCTATCCTGAACTTCTTCCCCCTGATAGACCTTTCTCCCCGAGACCCTTCTTAACCCTATCCATCCATTTCCTCCTTGGCATCCCTCTGTCTCTTGCCCTCCACTTCCATTGCAATCACTCTTCTGACTATAATATAGTAATTTGTTTTTCTCATTACATGTCCATACCACTGCAGTCTTCTTTCTTGTATCTTCTTAGATATCTCTAAAACCTTGGTTGTTCCTCTTCCACATTTCTCTCTGTCTCTTCTTGTTATCCCACACATCCAGCGTAGCATTCTGATTTCGGTGACATCTAATCTCTTTCCTTGTGCTTTCTTTATTGGCCATGTTTCTGCTCCGTACATCATTGCTGGTCTAGCAATTGTAAATCATCCTTTTATTCTTCACCGTGATTCTGCGGTCGCAGAAAAGTGCAACTTACCAGATTAATATGGTGTCGGGCCACCTTTCGCCTTCAGAACAGCCTTGATGCGACGTGGGATGGAGGCATAGAGGTCGTGAATGGTAGCAAGCGGAATATTACACCATTCCTCGTGCAGGGCATCGGCCAGTTCTGTGAGAGAGGATGGAGGTGGAAATCGTCGCCGGAGTCGTGTTTCCAAGATGGACCACAGATGTTCAATTATGTTGAGATCTGGGGATTGGGCGGGCCAGGGGAGGTGTTGAACTTCATCCCGATGTTCCTCAAACCACGCTGCAACAACTCCAGCTGTGTGAATGGGTGCATTATCATCCTGGAATATGGCGTCATTGTCCGGGAACAACATCCGGACCATAGGATGCAAGTGGTCTCCTAAAATTGCGACATAATCGTTGGTCCGCGAAGTGTGACCACAGGACCCAATGAAAACCATGATATTGCGGCCCACAGCATCACCGTGCCGCCGCCATGTTTCACAGTTGGGCGGAGACACTGCAGATCATACGCTTCTTTGGGCGTTCTCCACACATAAACACGGCCCGTGGTTTGGAATAGGGTGAATGGTGACTCATCCGACCATACCACACGTTTCCAGTCGTCAACGGTCCAAGTTGCATGGTCGCGGCACCATTTGCGGCGTGCTAAAGCGTTCTGGTCCCTGATGAGAGGTTTGGCCCGTGCAACACGACCCCGTAAGTTCATGTCATGTAATTCGCGGCGGACTGTGATTGTCGAAACAGGTTGGGGGAGGTGCTGATTGAGTTCCTCCGTCACTTGCGCCGCAGTGGCACGACGGTTCCGCGTGACAATGCGCTTTAATACCCGGCGTGCCCTGTCACTGATGCTTTTCTTCCGCCCACTGTTCCGCTTCCCCGATGTGGTTTTCCCGTGTGTTGTGTAGGCCGTCATCACCTTCGACACTGTCCCTGGCGACACACCTAACACACTAGCCACTGCCGTCACACTCACTCCACATAACCGCGCACCAACAATTTGCCCTCTTTGAAACTGAGAGGTCTCCCATTTTACACTACCTCCGTCTGCTGCAGCCACTGCACACTCCTGTTCCACGACGCCTGACGTAGTATGGAGACCGACCTAACACACCACCACCAGCAGTCCGGCGCTGCGGTCGCCACGACACCACTGCCAACCCATACATCTGACGTGTTGCCAACTACAGGTGTTTCCATTATTCTGATAAGCATCTGTATATATATTTCAATTTCGCCAACCCTCTTGCATTTTGTATGTTATTCCAGAGTCCAAATTACCATTCCCAGTAACAAATGGGCCTAGCAATATTTAATTAAGTCTGTCTTGCCTTGCGTGTCACCGAAACGAGATGATCCTAAGCGTAGACCCAGTCCAAAACTTGACCCGGTGATCAGTTTCAGTTCTGCTTCCAATCTCCCCTATCCTGGGCTGAGATGCCTAAAGGCCATAAATAACTTTAAAAATATATGTTTACTCAGTTCTAAAGGCCTTGGACTTGTCTCAACTTACTGTATTCACTGTTTTTACTTTGTACTGCATTTTTGTCTTGAAAGAGATTTATTTTTTGTCGAGTTGTTATAGCAGTCTACTGAACTTTCTAGTTGCATATTTTGCAACCATATAATTGTATTAAACGTCAGAGCTAAGTAGATGGCTCTGAGATTTATGTTAAATTAAGAAATTGCAGAATATATTATTTTCTCTCTCGCACATACACACGTGCAAGATTGTCGTATGTCTTCTCGTGAGATCCCTGCTGAGATGGATAAGGAGGGAGAGAGGTAATTGCTAATGCATGTGACTTGAAGGGAACCGGTAATGTCTCCTGGCAGTACCAGTTAGATCCGCATCTCGACAATATCTTGTGTTGCGACAATAATGGTAATGACATCATGCGAAGATCCTGCTTTCAGGTTATTACAGTATTCACCCCCCCCCTCAAATGGCCAATTTGCTAGGCATGAAATGTTCTCTTGTTGGTATCTACGCACAATATTCGTTGACTTCATTATAAAAGTTCTAATCATCTATTTTTAGATATAACTATGTTTGATTTCACATTATATTTATTTGCATGTGTTGTTGCTTCAATGAAAACTATAATTTACAATTTGTCTCTATTCAATAACAACATATCTGGGATCAGCTTTGGGGCCACGGAGGCTCAGTTGGTAGAGCACTCACCTCTGGTGCTAGGGCTCGGCGGATCGATCCCTGCTCATGCCATGTGTGTTTTGTGGTGAACAAACACCGTGTGTGTGGATTTTCTCGGGGTTCTCCCGTCTCTTCGTACTGCCTTCATTCCATCAGTTCATCTCATCATCCATACGACCTGAGTCATAGTTGCCTAAAGGCCTTAAAATAAATTCTAAAAAATTCTGGGATCAACTGTCTATTCTAATTTTTGAAATGGTGGCTGTTCGTTAGCGATTGTATTCTGGTTAAGAGCCCTCAGTACCCCTTCGTGTTGCTGTGTATGTGTTTTAAACAAGCAACGAGCAAGAATAAAATTTTGGAAAGTGACCCCAATGATACTTATGAATGTCTTTTCAAATTAACTAACCCACAATTCCAAGCGCTTAGTTATCGATGAGAAATTTGAAAGCCTGTCGTAAGATTTCCTCCATCACGAGTACTCAGAATTTTCAAGCTAAAGTAAACAATCTCAAGTAGTTTATTTAGTACACATCCTTATGTATTATTAGGGCCAATGTCCACAATCTGTATTGTCAGCAGTCATCTGTTTGCCCTTATCAAGTAGTGTTTTAGTTCCCTTGATAGTCCTTACATTCCATCGGGAACTACTAGGACTATGAAGACGATTGAGGTGTCGTTGGAAAGGTCTCGGCAAGGCGAGGTCAAAGCCTCCCGAACCTTCTTGATTGGTGAAGTAGTTAGTTGCCAACTCACTCTTTAAAATTCAATTTTTCAATTTGCTTCCATATCATTACACGTATCCGCACCAAACTCGGCATAAACGATATTCCACACAATGGGAAAATGCTGTGTGCGTCCCCTTCACCAAGCACCCTAGTTGTCAGTGTTGCCAACCAGTGTCCCAAAGTATCTCATGAACTACAAGGTATAGAGACATGATTGAGGTGTCGTTGGAAAGGTCTTAAGTAGACTAGTTCATAGCCACGGGAACAGTCTTGAGCAGGCGTCGCAGTTGTCTGCGCTGCCAATCGGTTATAATTTTGAATTTGCTCCCATATCATCATACCTACGCGCACCTAATTTAGCATAAACTTTATCGGACACAATAGAAAAATACTGAGTGTTCCGAACCTCAAGCATGCAAGTTGTTGGTGTTAACCTATTTAATAAGATTGACTGATTGTGTGTGTGAAATACTAGCAAGAAACCAGAGCCTTCCTGATTGTGTGTGTGAAATACTAGCAAGAAACCAGAGCCTTCGCGATTAAATGTAAAATAGCAACACTAATTTATTTGGACAGTATAAACGTAAATTAATAATGGACTTGCTTGTTAGATGGACCTAGATAATAATTAGTAAAGTGTAACGCACCTACTTCTTTGAAGTTTAGTATCTTCGTATCTTCCCCTTCATTAAAGGCAGCTTGGTGAAAAAATAATTGTACTGTTGTACAGTAAAACCACGTTATAGTGCGAGTGCTGGGGATGTCAATCGACTCCAGCCGAGGCCAGCTCGGTTCAATATGAGTAGCCTCGGCTCGGCTAAGAGTGAGCCGCGGTTCGTTTCGCTTGGGCTCGGTGTGAGCCGCGGTTCGTTTCGCTTGGGCTCGGTGTGAGCCGCAGCTCGTTTCGCCTGGGCTCGGCTCGAGGCGATTCTCAGGTCGGTCCATGGGCAAAATCGAGCGAGCCATTGACATCCCTACTTGTAGCCATGCAACTTTTACTAACTGTGAATCAAATACTGCACTACTCAGTAATGGTATTGATTTCATTACTGCATTTTATCTTCTCAGTAGCAAAGACTGTTGTACACTGTTCTGAAGAGTCTTGTGGTACGACCGTTTCGATTGGATTATGTCGAGAAATAACAGGGCATCCATATCATGGATTCAGCATCGCGGAACGAAAGAGTGTGGAAATACGGAATTAGACAATGTGAACAGAAGCAGTTAGAATCAAAACTGGACTTTGAGATAAGATATAGGGGCATATGATAGTACCCACAATATAGCAATTTCGCAGTTTAATGGTGTTTACTGTGTATAGGGTTTATCTGTTAGACTCCCACATTCTGTAACTTGCGATCAATCAACAGTATCGCAACTACTCATGATCACGTACTGATTAAAAACGATTAATGAAATTGCTGAAACGTATATAGCTATTGTTACAAAGAATTCATTTCCGTGTGTAACTTTGCCTGATCAAAAGCACTTGAAAAACGAAATAAAACATTCACTGATTAAACACCAGTGCTATATACTAAAATGTAAGAAATGTTTTTTTTAAGTAGATAAAACAATAACTAACGTAAGAAATAAAGAAATTACGGAAATTCTACTTCATGACGTAATTTCACTATCTCATACGTGTTACAAATAACTCAAATAGAACAATGAAAATACACAAATTACGTGATTGTTTACTTAACGGTGCTGTGAAATATTTATTTCCTACTAGACTAAGTATCAATATGAATTGCGATAAGTTTCTACCTCATTTATTTGTTTCAAAAGTGAGACAGACTAGATAATTGCATAATGAACGACGATTGTGGAAATCGAGTTCCAGGCCGTAGATCAGTGATTCCGCTAGAGGCGTGTCCGGTTGTCACCCTCCAATTTCATGAAATCCTTACTTTGAAATTTTTTTATCTGCCTTGGTGGTTAGAATTACTCCTCCTAAAGGAAATCCAGTGATAGTGCACGTGCCTAGTTATATAGAGTTTGGAAAACTTATCAGGTTTCATGTTGGACTGTTTGCACAGAAATCTTGATAGTCTTTGCAACGCTGCGAACGATCGAGATGGCGACTTTTACCGATGCTTTTGCGCCCGCGAATTTTGGTATGCACAGAACGTAGTTAAATAGGAACACCAATATGGCTGACAGTGTACCTCACTCACATCGTGGTTTTGTTTCTTTCGTTATCGAAAAATATTGTGTCTTAGTTATGAGTGTTGCTTTACTAATAGAGAAAAACACCGGCACAAGTAATCTACAAAATGTTACGCTACAATCGTTTAATTTATGTTGATTATTTTATAATTTAAACTTCAGCACCATGTCTTACTGTTTAGTACCGTTGTGCTCATTAGATGGCAGTTCTTAAAAATAAAACTTCAGTGCAAGAGTCAATACCGGAAATATTTTGCTTCAAACCAGGGAGATTTATAAACTTTTTTTTTTATCTTGACTTCGTAATCGTAACTATGCTTATTATAATTCTGTTGAGATAAACTGTAACTTCTTGCAAAGTAGCACGTTGCCTTAGTTTTCATATGATATTGAGTTCCATATATTTTCTTCGTGAAAACATTCACACTCAATTTTTAAATACTCGCACTTCTCCGATCCTGTGGCATTGAGAAGTGGCGGCAAGTTTTGTGAAATATTGGGTGGGATCAAAGATTTCGTTATAATTTATAAAAATATCTGTCCCTTCCTTACATAATGGTGATATTAATTTTCATACTATTATAATGCGGGTATGAAGCTGAAACTAACTAGATGCAACAATGATTTTGAAATGTTAGCAATGAAACAAGCAGTAATCAAATCGTCACAAATGTGTATCGTGACAGTGTTAACAAATATCTTAGAATGATTGATAGTGCAACAGTTGCTGAAAATGACTTGTTTTGTTTTTATATCGCAGGATTGCCAGTTCCACTTTGATAAATATAACAACGATTAAAATAATTTATATAAGGTGACACGGGAATTTTGACGGTCTTGTAAATTCGAATCATTCATACTAGCTGCACATTCGACTTCACTCTGCACTGCAGCAACTTTCAAAAACGATTCTTTATGACTGGGTATCATGAGAATATAGTTCCCTTAAAGCATATTTCCGGTTGGAAAGGCCAGAATAAAATGAAATACTTATAGCATTTGGTGGAAAATTTTAATAGTTATTTATCCCTAGCTTCCTTGTATAATTTACATAATACAACTTTGATTCCAAAAAGTTCTGTCAACAAATATTCTTTGTTTCCCGTTCACTTGATATTTTAGAATCACAAGTCCCTCGATTATTTGAAGACGAACTTGGAAAATTAGTAATAGGCGATTTTCGAATCGAATTTAAATATACAGTGTAGGTACATTAGGCGAGAGATGTGTTGGGTACATCCGTCCGCGGTCGCTTGGTTACAGATTTGTGCATGATCAATGACACTAAAAAAAAGCAACACTGTAATAAAGCTAAGGTACAATGAACTTCAATTTTCTCTCATCATCTCTCTCTAGTACTTTAAACATTACATGTATATGTAACTTTTCGACAGCATTTAACTGCTCTTCAATCTACACTTCAAAGGGTATTGATCAGAGTAGACGAAAAGGACGTGGAAATGGTTGACATACGGAAAATTGGATGTTGCAGGGCGTAATTACATTGTGTTGAGCAGGGAAATAAGATTTTTTTTTTTCAGTGATCCCTAAAAGTTAAATACCCACTCACGCACACCCGAATATTACGCGTAACGTACCTGTCTTTGTATCGAATATATACAGGGTGATTCTTTAGCTAGAGGTTCCAAACTATTGTCTATAAAATATTATGTTATTGAGATAATAGCTTCAAAATTTCTATACTTTTACCTTAAGCGATGCAAAACGATCTGCTCATAACCGATGCTGATAATGATCTTCTTCCACATCCAAACACGCTTGAATGCGTTTCTCTAAATTCTTGAATACGTTCCTGTAATTTCAGGCATTAGCGGCTTGAATCTCTTGGTTTGTAGCGGCTCGATTGTAAGGGGTTTATTTGTGTACACTTTAGCTTTTAATAGGCCCAAAGAAGAAATCGGCAGGCATTAGATCGGGAGATCTGGGTGGCAAATAATATTTTGAAATAATCGTCTTCAAAACAAATTTCAATTTTTTGCAGTTGTTGGAATTTGAAGTGGGACATGTTGCACCGTCTTTTCGATAATATCCATTAAGTACTTTATCATCTATAAGTTAGTTTGAAATGCGATGTGGCATGTTTTAAATAATCCTGTTTGCCAATATTTACGAACAAAAAATACACGCTGTTCGACTCTGTACATTGTTAGTCACGCGCCATGTGACGCAACCGGAACCGCCCGAGATCCGGGGACGCAGAACAAAGGCAAATATAAGTCACTGGATAAATCGTTTATATCGCGGGTGCTCCGTGTTGTTTTGCATTGTTGACGGTATGTGTATGTAAATTTTCACACCATTATCTCTCTCTCTCTCTATTTTTTTTTATGGACAAAATTTGGGGCCTTGCGAGAGAATCAACCTATACAATTAGAAACGAAAACACACCAAATTTCCAAACGCAAACAGCTATACATATCTAGTTTAAATTAATATTTTTGCACTGAATCTTCGTGATGGTTTCGCAGAGGAAGGGGATTGACAGACTAAGCTGCTGAAACCCATCATTTATGACAATCTTTCGTCCTTTTTTTTTCTTCTGAACAAACATTTCAAACTAATGGTGCCTACTAAACTGTTTCCATAACAGATTTTTAAATAGGCAGTCCATATATCTTGTTGAACATAAATTAATAATAATACAAGACAAATTATTGGGTAGGCTCGGGGCCATATAAGCTGGCGCCACTGGCATTGAGTTCAAGGATTCTTTGGTAGAAAAACTTATCGTATCAAGTGTATCTCCTTCAATATTCCCATAAAATCTATGTACTGACTATAGAAAAGTGGATACGCTCGCCAATCACATTTAAAAATTTGACAGCTTGCTATATCACAAAGAACTATCCGGCCCAGTTCTCAATATGTAATGTAGTGTTTCGATTGCGAGCCTGGCACTAGTTCTGTATGGTGTTCGTAAAATATTCTGCAGTATTTTAACGTGAATACTTGACGCTCCACTACCGCTGTAGTTCAGTTGATAGATCGTTGACTTAGAATTTGGAGGTCTTGGGAACGATCCCAGCGTTCGCCCATCCTGATAGAAGTTTTTCCTCAGTCATACCAGCTAAATAACTAAGCTTCCAAGATTCTCTCGCCCAATATATCCCGACCTGAGCCTGAGAAGCTATTTCAACAATGAAGAAAATTGAAGGTTAAAAATCGGCATTGATCGAACTCTTGAATTGGCTATGAACTTTCTTCCCTGACCGTCAGAACTCTCTAGGCTTGAATTTATAGGAGCAGCATTGAAATTTCGTTCAACGATAAAAATACATTAGACATGTACTAAGATAGTGCTGCCATCTTTTGTTGGAGATCGTTGCTTTACATTAACCTTAAGGACGGATTGAGTTACGCCATTTAAAGAAATCCACCTTGCCAGAGTAAGAATTTAATATTCTCTGGACCACAACTTTCTTGAATCAAGTAAAGTTTAGTTATGGATTTATTAATAACAACCAGAAGCACGGACGGCAGCAAACGCCCCATTAAAGCGTTCTTAGCGTTGTAAGTGCGGTCTGAATTATTAAGTACCATGGTAGTTCTTGCGATGGTTTAACCAAGGTATAACCGATCATGATAATACAAATTGCACATTCATGTTAACATTTTAATACAAAGGGGTACATTCATGCTAACATTTTAATCCTGAATCATTAAGAACAGTACAGGATTTGTGTTGTGTTTTTGGTATACGTCATGTAGTGTGAATTGTCAAAACGGAAGTCGTTCCGACACTACGATAGTAGAGTGTATCAGTTTTGTCCGAGCCCTTTCCACCAAAATTTGAACACCTGTGCCCCATTAATCTTAATTTTGACGTTTCTCACGACCTTTGGTGACCTCTACCATATGGACCTTCCGGTCCTGAAGGGACCGACCGTGGGAAACAGCGGCCACCCCCGACTTTTCCGGTCTGATAACGCATATATGTTGCTTATAGGGTCGTCAGTCTCCACGTAACTATGTCGAAGGCAAGTGCTAGTGAAGTTGTTATTACTCCGCCTACAGAGGAGCCCTGCAAATGCTCTCCGCGCTGGGTGGACGAAGCCTGCATATACTCGATCATTGAGGACTGGTTTCCCGACCATGCCATGCTCTGTGAAGGGTGCTTTAATAATTGTACTACTCCATGCAATCATATCTGCTTTGAACATCATGGAGGCTATACATTTCCAAATACCTCAGCTTACGAGATAAATAGACTGAATGAAGAACGTACGAAATTGATACTGAAAGATCCACAGACTGTACAAACACTATTTCACTTGTATTTGGAGAAACATCCAGCAGGAGTTACGCTGAAGGAAAACTTTGACTGGGGCATTCGTCACATATTGAGAACGTGTCCCTGGGAAATGGTAACATTACTCCGTGCCAAGGACCGTGCTCCCCGTGAAGACCCTGTGGTGTAGTGAATTATGGCTCAGTGTTTGAAATGTAAGGGCGAATATATAGTGGACAAGTGTATTTTGAAAACTATAAGTGCATATCTAAAAGAAAA
>JAGDQP010015249.1:0-43212 GCA_022664845.1 Lepisma saccharinum | reverse complement strand
CACATCATGAGTAACATCATGGTGCAATCAGTACGAATACTTTAGCCTCATTTTGATATTCAGTTTCAGCAAGACCAGTCTCCAATATATACTTCTCGTGTGGTTCAGGAATGGTTCGCAGGGCAGCCTGAGATTGATTTAATTGACTGGCCGCCTTGTGGAGCAGACCTCAATTCCATGGGTAGAGGGGAAGCATTCTCTAAAGGACAGTTGGCCAGAGGTAAATCCACCAAGAACTCGCTATGACCCCTGGGACCTTGTTTCAGAGGCATGTCTGGAGGTAGAGGAAGGAGATAGATTTGTCAGCCATCCAATAGATTCCATGCCCAGACGAATGGAACGTGTAATAAATGTAGAAGGGTCTTGGACACAATACTAGTGTCCCCCACCCCAATTCCCAAAACAGCATTTTTTAGGACTACCTAAACTTTTCTGAAAATGGTTCTCGCAGCAACCACTCCTTTCATCATATTTTTGTGGAATTCTACTAATTAAGAAAAAGAAAAGGTCTCTCTTGGATTCGAACTCAAGACCTGAGGAGTAGGAATCCCACGCTCTACAACTGAGCTAACATGAATACACCTACAAACACATTCTGAAGAAACATGACTTAAATTTCCGGTGTTCGATGACAATGATACTCATATCAGTTGAAAATGTTGTATATTCCGAAACTCCGTAATCTCGATGTAACAAATTTTTGAACACACTTAAAAAGAAAATGTCAATGAAAATTTTCGAATTTACTTCCAGTACTCAATTAGTGAAAATGCGGATTTATACGGTTTCTTTCCTACAACCCTGTCAAGTTTTAATGTTATGTTTCATATTTTTGATTATGGTATTTTCACTTTCAACAATTGCAAAATTCCGAAATCTCGACATTCTGGATTCGGTAATTGAATAATTGACTTCCTATGCTATCTACTCGACCACCGCTAGTTCTTATACAAGATATGTCACAAAACCTCAGGTTGAAACGACTGATTAAAAAGAAAATCATAGGGCGCGCTCTCATAGAGGGCCACTTTATAAATTCTTCAATTTGCGCGCCCCATCAGTTACTTTTCAATCATGCATGAACATTTTTTTTTACATTTTAGTACGAATTGCTCAAGAAAAGGATGTCTTTAAAATGTTCTTTATTGCAACTCCCTAGGTCGTGCAAATGAACAGCAAAGGGATTGGGATAAGATAAAGATAACATGAATTTTATGTGTACTAAACAGAAAAATGACAGGTGGAATGGAATGTTAACAACACTTGTGCGTATGCCCACCGCTAACCTGGGATGCGTCTCCCACTTCTTCTCCGCCCAAGTCCCTTCGGACGTACGGTGCCTCCTTGCACACCTCGCTAGGTGTGCATCCAAATACATCCTAGCTTTCAGAAGCAATCAGTTATTTATACACATCCCAGCAATTATTAAATAATAAATATAAACATATAAAATATATATTTAAAGAAATAATAAGCAAAAGTTTTGTTCCAGGCGAGATTCGAACCCAAGACCTTCCACTCAAGAAGCCGACGTCTAGACCAATCATCCACTAAGGCGACCTGGCAAACTGCTCTTTCGAACTTGTATTTGCGTTGCACGTGCTTTGTAAGAAGCCTAGTTACTTGTCTTATTTCCAATTTCTGTCCTCAACTGATGGCTTTGTCCTGGTCAATTTTCACCGTTGAGAAAGTCCATTTTATTCTATTCCTTCGGGTTATTGCTGTGTTCATCCTTTTTTAAGCTAATATTGTGTGGCTTAAGTTATAAAGGGTTCTGCAACTAGCCAAACCCAGCCCGATGCAGGCTACTATTTCTTTAGGAGAAAGAAGGCTACAATAACAAAATATTAACATACGTTTTAAAAATATATACATATTTAGAAATATGTAAAAGTAACAATGGAATGTTGTATTGTCACCCGACTTATGTCGCTGTGCAAAATTTCATCATTGTATGACGTCGGGAAATTAGTTAAATTAACGTTGTAAGTTTTGAGGACACCACGAACCAATTTAAGCTAAAGAAACGAATGTAGAACGACTTAAAACCGACAAAAATTCTGTTTTTGATTTTTCTGGTTATGTTCTACCACTTTAGAACATCTTAACAATTCATGGATATAGAGTCACTAACAATACATAACATATTTTTTTTCGAGACAGCTGTAATCTTTGTTTTTTCAAATTCAATTTTCAAATTTTCTAACCTCTCTCAAAATTTTAATTTTGCGCCAACAAATCTGCAAAAGTTACCATCTTGTAGAGCTTGAAAAAATCTTTAATTTTTTTTAAAAAAAGGTAGGTGCAAATCCGACTGAGATATCGCTAAACTACCAAAAAAAAAATGCATTAATTTATTTTGGGGTTAGGTTAGCATCTTTTGAGCTGATATTTGATGGTGAATATGGTAGTATTTTTTATTTATCACTAATCCTTCCAAGGCACGTTTCACCATCTTACCCTGCTAGGCCGTTTCCGAAGTTGTGTTTACACTACATATGTGTAACGTAATTATACTACGAAATGTCATTCGCGCGTGTAGTGCTCTGGTGTCGGAATTTTCACACAGTATTCGCTAAGTTTGTGAATCTTTAAACAGAGATCATGTTTAAATTTAATTAGTTAATTTCTACAGATACAAGAGAGAACGCAACAAACTTTAATTATATTCTAGTGAAACAAGAACAACGAAATTATACGCATAATTAATTGCATTCAGGGAATGAGAAAGATGATTGTTGCGTCTTTTGCAAAACTACAAATCATCTATATTAATTCAAAGTCAGTTACAATTCTTTATGTCGAATTGTCGACTTTGAAGCCAAGGGGGTACAAGTGACATTAAAGAATAAAAACGTTCAAGGCAATCTTTGTATGATAGAACCCGAGATATGTTAAGGTCAAAGGTTTCTTTGCATAAAATATCACATTTTTGTGTCACATATATATTTCGGGTTATATTTTAAAGATTACCTCTTACTTCTTTCCGTTCGATATCTGTCACTTGTATCCCTTGGCTTCTGGGCTGGGTTGCAAGAAAAATACTTAAGTGTAAAATCTGTCTTAAGCAGACCATTGAACTCTACATAATACTGGAGTGACTACTTAAATCAGTCACTTCAGTATTATGTAGAGTTCGATGGTCTGACTTAAGTCAGATTTTACACCTAAGTATTTTCTTGCAACCCAGCCCTGGAGTCAACACATAAGTCCTATTTCTTCCACCCTTTAAAATTACAGTCAGTATAGTATGTTGAGACGTATTCCATACATCGAAAACTCAAACTTCTACCATGCTTATGAAAACATAAGTCAAGTCTCATATTACTCAAGACCTGCACACAAAATATCTGCTTAAATTGACTGTATAGATTGTGCACATTTCTATAAAAGTATTATTGTAATGAAGAAATAGCAATAATAAACTGATCTGCGTACTGTAGTTATATCCTTTTCCTCTTCTCAACATTTTTTTCCGGATCAAGTGGGATCAAAAGTATTTGACCGTAGTAATCTCACCGGGACAGGCGAATTAATTAAATAAATAAATGAAACGAAAGTAAATGGTACATGCATCGTAGCAGAAGGTATACACTAATGTGTAAGATTAATCAGAAGGAATAGAGCGTCACTCTCTGACAGTATCGAGTTTAATGGTTGATTTAACAACACATTTGTCATGGTCTGTGTAGCTATGTGGTCAGCGCGTGAGACTTATTCTTAAGGTCGTTGGTTCGATTCCACGCCTGGAATTCCCATTATTTTGCTCAAGGAATAAAGGTTTATAAGTGATGTTTCGATTGCACCTGAAAAAGATTAATCCCGTAAAGGGAGAAAACACAAGAGAGAGAGAGAGAGAGAGAGAGAGAGAGAGAGAGAGAGAGGGGGTGAGGATCGGGGAGAGAGAGAGACGCAGACTGTGTATTCGTAAGCGTGAAAATTTCATTTATTTCCATACCTTCTGCTATTTTCTTTAATTCTTTCCTTGTTTTCTCCTCTCTTTTTTCGCTCTCCGTCTTTTTTCATTCTTTCTTCCTCTGTCTATGTTTGTAAGCGTTTGAACATGACAAAAATTTGATTTACTTCCTATCTCGTCGTTCTTAACATGATGAAGTACTCAAGTTTTTTTCCTGCAAATGGAGGCATGCCATGTTTTGGCGCATATTTGTACTGTCATATTGCTTGTCTAGCTATTAGGTATACAGTTAAACAAATCTGCTGGATGAAAGAGCAAGTATTTCTTATAACTCCAACCTCCACTTATCATTGTAAGTGGCTGTACCTGTGTGGATCTCAGGTGACTGTAAGTGTAGCGGCATGCGGATATCAGTGTCATTTGACTGTATGTACCATGGTGCGGGGCATTGTGTGTAAACTAGCGAATACATTCATAAGTAGAGTACCAAAAACAATGCTATTTAAAACTTTTACCGCCTTATATTTTACACACCAACTCAGTTTTTTATGGTGACTTTAAATATTTATATCCCTTCTAGATCTGAATATCCACTTGAAATAATGTTACTTGTTAGAACTTAACGTGAAAGGATGTTTTGCTCCCTATCTCGTGGTTTTCTAAATGATGCTCAACGACTCACACTAGCTTCCTAATAGTGGAGGAATATAGTGGCATGCCATGTTTTGGCGCATATTAGTCATGTTGGTTGTCTAACTATTAGGTGTGCAGTGATACAATTTTCTGGGGGGGAAAAGCTAGTATAACTCTAACCTCCACTTAATATTGTGAGTGAGTGTACAAAACTAATGCGGGGCTTAGATAGACTGCTCTCAAGACATGTGTCCAAATCTAATTCTTGATATCCTACCTTTTCATCCAGTTCTTTCGTCTCATTTTCACTTGAACCAACGGCCACCGTTGAGGAAGTAGATGTCCATGTATTATTTGTGTTGTTGTACTTCTTGCAATAGCACTGTTATTAAATTTCGCATCGGGACGAGAATCTGAAGATTTGAAAAACGATCTTATATCCTTAAACTTCTTGATCCTGTCTCCTCACTGAAGCAAATAATTAAAATATTGGCACTTCTTGCTTATTTGCTCCGACACTCATTCATCTTTGTTTTGACATAGACTTCCTTTCTAAATTATTTTCCTCTTCTTCGATTACACAGTTGCCAGAGGTTGCCAGAGGTGTACTACAATTAAGTCCACCACCATTTTTAGTCAGAGTGCAAAATTGAAGACCTGAATTGCAAAACATCACAAGTCCACCGGAGTATTTTTTTCAGGAAGAACAATAACAGTACAAGGACTTGGGATATAATTCTATTTAGCCGAAATTATTTTGTATTAAAAACGGGTTTTCAGTTGGAGTTGAGATGCAAGTGGATAATAGGGAATGGAACATAGATGCCGAACGAAAAACAGTGGACTTGGGTTGTTTTGCAATTCAGATCTTCAATTGCATTTATAGGTAATAATTCTAAATCAACGAAAACAGTAAAGGACAAATAATCATCTCACGCTAGATCTGGTAACTTTGTATTGTAATTATTTTTATTTATGTTATTTATAATGTTAAAAATGTTTGCGGAAGACAGTCAGCTTTCTAGAGGGGAGCACAAGTGTTTTGGTGTTCCTGACCCCTCTAGTTACGCCAATGATACTGTATTAGTGTAATATAATCGTCTAATAAAAGTTCATGGTCACCAAAATTTCTCTAATCTCTTCCTCCCCTTCTCTTCTAGCAAAATATTAAACAATATAAAGAAACATCCATAATTTGATTATTTTAATGTACAGTAAATATTTATATAAAGCCAATTAGCTGTAAATATCTTGGAATAGCACTGCTGGTTGCAAGCTAGCTAAATATCTCACATGTAACAGAAGACTGGAAATGTAACAATTGTTACCTCGTAGTATCTTTTTTACTTTTCCCATTGTTTTATTATTATCACGTTCCACGTAATAGGCCTATTATTTAAATTAAGTTATTCATGAAAACTTAAGTGATTTCGAGAAATACGTTGTTCAGAAAGCACAGATAAGAATCCCAGACTCTCGCGAGAAGCTAGCCCATTTTCGCACCTGTGAGGCGAGAACAGCGCTGTTTTTTTGCAGCTACGGGAGCGAGAAATGATATAACTCCCGCCTCGCGTGAAACACTAACATCAATGTTTATTAGCACATACATATGTGAAAGTGCTTTTCCAAATATACAAATGTTATCAAGAACCATTTCAAAAGCCATCCTACGGATTATTCACTGCTTCACTTTTCTGAGACTTGCAACGACATATTTTATTGTAGTGGATATTGCTACTATGGAATTGCAGCAGATCAACCTCAATTTTCACAACTAATATTGATATTTCACTATGAAGAAGTGTAACTATTAAGGTTCATCTTATTTTGTTTAATAATTAAATTCAATAACTATGATGCTTACAGTGAAATAAATTTTAATTTAATCATTTTGGCTATACAGTACAATTTTTCCTTATTGGATTTCAGAAATCTAGTAAAAACCAAGTAAATTTGAATTTATGTAAAAGAACTTAATGTATTATAAAAAATCTTACAAGTGACGAGATTCCTGGAAATTTTTGACAGTAATTTTGTATTTACTTGCCAGTTTTTCTCATGCTAAAGCTTTCTAAACGGTTTGATTTAGGTGAGGCCCGCTACTTAATTCCTGGATATAATTGTGGCCCTCGGGTCGGATGAAGTTGGAAACCACTGTATTAGAACATACATCCAATTTCGGTTTGACTTAGTTAGAAATATATCTTCTTATTGTTGATAAACCATTCCGTAAGAATCCGCAAAACATTGATACAAACCAAGAAAACACCAATCATTTTCAGTTTGCTTTACCGCAAAAAAGAAATAACATGGAGAATATTGCACATAAAGTACTCTGTATTTACAATATTATATAAATTGAATACACGTTAATATCCTTTCGACTAGTGTACCTAAGAATGAAGTAAATAAATTGTACTTTGTTTATTTTAACTGTCAGAAATTTATTTCACATTATGTACAAATTTATGTTATTGTGAAAACATTACTTGATAATTTGTATCAATATTTTCTTATTTTCTAAATAGTTTTTCTTACATAGACCAAGAGTATTACAATAGCACGATGAATTCTAGCCATTGAGAGCTCTTAGAAACAGATAACTAGATACACTCAAACCAAGAACTAAGAGCTCATCGGTGCGAATTTCAAGTTTACGCGACACTTCAGGTATTATGAAATAGTTAGAAAAGATGCTGCCAGCGGCTGCTAACCCGAAGATGTGATTGCTGTTGGCGCTTAATACGCCCAAACTACAGACACTGAGTACTAAAATGGGTGGACCAAAGTCATTTCTTCGCTGACGAAAATAGTCTAAAAACAGTGAAAGTATTGGAATGGAAGCTGTAATTAAAGCAGCAATGCCCAATTCTCTTGTTCCAATTTTGAAGCACATTTGAGCAACAAATAAAGGTGTCCCACAAATACCGTTGAACCAGAAGAAAAAGTCTTCCCAGTCCATGAGTGAATAATCATCTGAAACTACAGAAAAGAAAATAGTATTATAAGATCCTTCCACAAGTTTTAGGGTTTAGTAAGTCTGAATGGGGCCTTTTATCCTCTTTCTAAGTACTACCCGCCCCTAAATATGAACGTACGTTATGAATCATTAGTATTGCTTATTTGAAATTTTTCGACAATGAAAATACTAAGAATAGCATATAAGGAAAGTGTACCAATTATGGCCCGGGTCCCTAATATGGCCCACCCCGAGATCTCTACAGCTTTCCGTTGCTGCTACTAGATGTTATTGTAAACTATATCCTCATGACAAGTGAAAGAATTTCCGCGCGGTCCAGAGTGGCATGAGCGGCGGTAGCTTCAGAAGAACATGGCATACTGAGCAAGAAAATATTTTTCTGTTATTTTAGCAAAGATAAGTAATGTTTCGTTTCAGTATCTATTGTTGAAAACTTAATCAGTATAACTCATGGATAATGTAGCTATGTGAGCATACTTGAACATAAAATTTGTGTGACGCAATGTATTATACTGTGTAACTAGCAGGCGCCAGAAAAAGTTAAAGAGGTCAATATTGGCACACCGCCATATTGGACAAAGTACAGTCATAACTGCCTAAAATGAAAGAATTGGGTATTTGAAATGTTTGTGCTGAACACTGATCATCATAATGTTTAGTAATTTAAACGAAGATAATGCAAGGTAATTATGAAGCTAAGTAGAAGTTGTGTACATCTATCACCAAAACAAGATGGCGGGGGTAATGACGTAATCCAAGATGGCGCATGGAAATTTCCATCATGTGACAAGGTGATTGAGCTGCGTTGCTACTAAATGTTGGATGCGGCGTTGCCATGTTGACGTGGACTTGACCCAATGTCATACTTCACACCCTCGAAATAGAAAATACTGGCTGAAACACTGACTCCATCAAACCTACCTAATAAAATCTTGAAACAACACACACGAACTTATTTTTTTTTGGCATAAAATGTTCTTGAGACAAGCGTTGTTGTACTATGATGCTACGTGGATCATTGACAGATATGCAAGTCACAACTAGATCATTGATGCTACAGGGTGGGTAGAAGTTGACGTCAGGCGCTCATTAAGGGGGAAGCAAGTCAGCAGTAGAAACCGATAAGAGCATTACAATAGGTGTTAAGAATTGATGAAATATATCAGTGGAGGAGAATACGATGGCTGAATAAGAATAGCCCGAGTTAAAAAAAAAATCAAGGGGGATTTTCTTACCCACTCACTTACTTACTCCGTTACTTACTTACTTACCTAGCCACTCACATACTTACCTATCCACTTACTTACAAGCTCAGAGTGAAAAAAAATTAGGGGGCTCATAAAATTGAAATAGTTTATGGAAACAGCTCTGATAAGAGCATTTCAGAAAAGAGACTACTTATTTGTAGCTTATGGTAGATGTATGTGTCTGCTGGAAGCCAGGCTATGTGTCCAAACGTGAGAATCGGGCGAAGGAAAGCTTTATAGATGTTTATGACAGTTTGTGATTTTAGTTCCCATGTAGTTCCATGTAAGGCGTTTTAAGAGATTTGGGCAGTTTGTAGCTTTGGCTATGATTTTGTTTCAGTGTGGACGCCATATTAGATGTTGGTCAAAGATGATTCCTAGATGTGACATGATTAGAAGGATTTATAGGTTGATTTTGTACTGTCAGAGATAGTTTTGATGGGTTTCGAAGAACTCTTGAACGACGTTTATGGGGTAGGAAAACTATTGCTTGAGTTTTATTGTAATTAATGGATAATCCCCACTTACTACACCAGTTAGTGAATGTGTTGATGGCATCGTTCATGGTTCTGTTTATATGTGTTATGGTTCTGCTGAGTGCTAAAAAGGCGGTGTGATTTGCGTATTGGAATATGTAGATGTTATTAGAAAATGGAGGAAGGTCAGCAACGAAGAGGATATAAAGCAATGGGGAGAGGGCAGATCCTTGTGGAACACCACAATGTAGGAAAATAGGATGTGATATACTGGAGTTGATAGAGACATATGTGAAGCGGTTCGTGAAGAAGTTAAATACATAGCAGAAGATGGAATAGGAAGATGGAATGAGCAGAGTTTGTGTATTAAGGATTTGTTCCAGACTCTATCAAATGCTTTTAGAGGTCAAACAGGACTAAGCAAGAAGGCTTGGAGGTATTATAGTGATTGACTATCATGTTGGCAAGTCGAAGGAGCTGATCATTAATGCTAAAGGAAGGACGGAAACCTGCTTGGTGAAGGTTTAGAAGGTTGTGGTGTTCCAGGTGGATATGGAGCCGGGTGACTTGGATTTTGGTAAATGTGGAGGTTAGTTGAATGGATCGGAACGAGGAGACAGCATGAGTAGGTTTCTGAGATTTATGGAACATGAGTGTTTGTAAAGTTTTCCAATGTAATGGGATGTATCCTGTGCGCAAGATAAAGGTGTATATATGAGCGATAAGTTGTATGAGGAAAATAGAAGCTTCTTTGAAGTGTCTATAGGTAATTTTGTCGGGTCCTGGAGCAGATCGCGATTGTGTGTATGATTTCTTCGGGTGTGATTGGTGTAGTAAGTGGATGTTCAGGAAGTTAATGATCAGAGTTTGATTATAGATGAGGGAAGTGGATGTCAAGATGATCTGCGTGGTGTTTTCGAAAAGGGATGAAAGGTATTGTGGGGTGAAGATGGTTTGAAGGTTATCTGCAAAAACATAAGCTTTTTCTTTGTCTGTATGAAGGGCTTTGTTTTCTTGGAGTAGAGGATATGTGGTGCCTGATGAATATTTATGTCAGCCATGATTATGTAGTATCGAAAATTATTTGAGATGTATCTGAAGAAATTTGTTGGAATTGGTTGGCCTGGACGAATGTAGATAGTTGCTAAAGTAATGTATCTTTGCTTAATGTATAATGAAGTAATGAGGTGTTCTGGTTAGTTGGATGGAGGAGTTGTGTGTTGACGAAATGGTATATGAGGGGGAAATACTATAGCGACTCGTCCATTAGCTCATGAGGCTGGTAGTTTGTTATCTTTTCTGAGTAGGGTGTAGCCAGAAATTTTGCATTGAAGTTTAGGGTGAGATACGATTCATTTAATAGGAAAGCATTGGAAGTATATGTTCTTCAAGCAGTAGAGATGAGAATAGAGGTTTATGTGCTGGTAACGAACGGATGTTGAGAAACAGAAATGAAAACAGTAAGGTTGTTAGGTTAGGTTATACAGCTGTTTCTTGTCCGTATGCATGTGCATGAAAGTATGCCTATGGGCCTGAATATGTCGCAGTGAAGTTTACATTGAGTAAAGCCTTTGCTGCTTATTGTATTTGCTGTAGAGTGTAATGGCGTTGGATAGGATGAATGTTTTGGAGCGTAACTGTGGGAGAGATAAGAAGTTGTTCAATATATATGGGTTGATGCAGATGCACAGATGTTACAGGAGTTGTGAACTGAGTTTTGGTTTCTGGAGTGTGTATGGGTACAATCAGTTCTGGTTTTGCTGGATCTGGTTCTTGCGAGCTTTACATTTATAGCTGAATATTGTGTGATTATAACCGCAAGTGTTACATGTAGGAGTCTGTTGAAGGTTCGGACAAGTTTTCGTTGAATTGTTACCGGTGCAGAAGCCACATTTCAATGTATTTGTGCATTTTGAGGTGGGATGGGAGTTGAACAATTGACATTTCTCACATCTGATAGGTAGCGGTGAAGGTGAATGTGAGCGTTCGACTCGATACCATCTCCTATAGATGTAGGCACCGTGTGAAAGCAGATCATCTATGGTCTCTTGATCTGGTGTGAGAATCCTAACCATGTAAATAGCTTGACCTGTTTTTGCTTTTATGCGTAGGCATTTATGAATGGAATGACCCTCGTGTTTTAGCTTTCTTTCTATTTCGTCATCTGTGAGAGTTGGATCAAGCCCCCTGATTACTATGGATAGTGTAGACGGCTTAGGTGGTGGTGGTGGCTGCTTAAGAGGTATCTGGTTAAGGCGTGTGATACTTGCATTTTTTACCAAAGATCTCAAAACTGTGACGATTTCTGATTTTGCTAGCGAAATTGTCGTCTTGTGATTTGATGATGGTGCCAATTCTTGTAGGAATGATTTTTGCAATGGAATCACGAGGTAGATACTTGGTAACTTGCTGAAACAGGGTTTTTGGATTCTGAAACTTTGCATCGAAGTTAGTCAATAGAAAGCAGTGGTTCTTAGATGTAGATGAAGTTGTAGATTCTTCGTTGTTAATATCCATTTGAAGGTTCTGGTCAGAATTAGTCTTGCTGAATGTATGGGTGCGTTTCGTTGGTGGTGAAGGAGGTGGAGAGTGCTCTGATCTGTTTGGAGAACGTAAACGAGAACGTGATTTTGAAGATGATGTTTCCATGGTTCGACGATGGCGTGGTATTGCTCCTAATGTAGAGTATGGTGGTGGTCCAGTAACAGTAGGCGGCAAGTTTTGATGCTTTCCTATTTGAAGATAATTTGTTTTGACATGATTATGTAGGGCCTTCGCCCTGAAATTCGAGAAGCTTATCCGTGACTACAAATGGACGAGGATTTACTGCTATGTACAAGGAGATGATCAGTCTTTGTACAATGACTGCCTTATCAATGTAACTGCACCCTCCAACAATGAAAATTGCCGTCAATCCCAAATTGCAGGTACGTGTACTGTTCTCGCTTGTGCGTGTACAACACAAGGTCCTCTGAAGCACACTAACCATTCAAAGTTAGGCTAGGTTAAGTTATGCTAATCAGTGATATTTTTACAAATTAGCCGTGATGAGGCCGTGGCTAAAACACGCTGAGAGGGTTATGCCCTCTTTCCGGGAGGGAGACTATAGAGGATTAATTGGGTTATGAAAGAGGTCAGTTGGATGGTCTAAGGGATATTGGAGCATGTTTTATCATTTACTTATTATATCAATAATATCAGGATGTTATAAACTTTGTGCTTACAACCATTTTGGCGGTATGGGAATCAAAGTGTAATATGATGGCGGGTGGTGATGATGTGCACTGATACGTCACAATAATGGACAGAACAGATGCATGATTATCTTTTCGTCTAGGGGCGACTCTAAACATTGATGGAAACAGATGAGCCCTTGTCGAACATTGATGACTACAGTGCTTCAACGGTGATGATAGGTGAAGTGATATTCGTGAATGACAACGTGAAATGAATAGGGATGCTAGTCTGGAGAAGTTATTGGATGTGCAGAAAAATAAACATAGGGGCCTGAAATTGTTGCTTGGAAGTTTAGCTTGAAAATGGTTGTTGATGCTGATTGAATTTCTTGAAGAAGTCTAGATCTATCAAATGGAAACTTATTTTGTAAGGCATGGGTGATGAATGCTAAAACTTGTTCAATGGTGTTGTGCAGAAGTGATAGGTGGTTGTGTTGTTTTCTCAGGTATGCATAATGGTACTATGTATGCAGGTTCTAGAGTAGATCGGCCTTTGTATTTCCAACTACGAGGGCCTTCCATATTGATTTACATTTATAAGAACATCTATGCCTGGGCAGATACACCCACTTTCTCAACATAGTCTCCATTAAGAACTACACACTTGCGCTACCGATGTGGCAACTTCTCTATGATCTCTGCGAACCACTTTTTCGGAGTCTGTCGCACCCACTTCCGAACAGCATCTTACAGTTTTTGGAAGCCGGCGAAATGATATCCACGCAGCGGTTTCTTCGATGCCCCGAAGAGGTGGTAATCAGAAGGGGCCAAGTCAGGAGACTCAGGTGGGTGTGGCAGCACCTGGAACCCTAGCACATTAATGGCAGTCGTGGTTGCCCGACTCGTGCGGGGACGAGCGTTGTCGTGTTGCAGGAGCACCCTTTTCTCCCATTTTCCTGGTCGTTTCCTCTGAATTGCACGACCCAAACTCCGAAGCGTTGTCATGTATGACTCGCTGTTAATGGTGGTCCCGGATTCCAGCAAGTCAATGGGTATGATTCCATCCTTGAACCAGAAGACTGTTGTCATGCGTTTGCCTACGGAGGGCTGTGTACAGAACTTCTTTGGCGTGGGGCTGCCTTGATGCTTCCACAGCATTGATTGGCTTTTGGTCTCTGGCTCATGGTAGTGCAGCCAAGTTTCGTCGACAGTAACGAGTTTGGACATGAAGGCTTCTAGATCCAGGCTGTAGAGTTGCAAAAGATCACTGCTCACCTCCTTGCGCTGTCTTTGTGCAGTATTCAATTCAGGAATTTGGGAACCCACCTGGCAGACACCTTACCCATCTTAAGGTGTTCGTGCACTATGCGGTACAGAGTGCTTCTGGCATGTCCTGTGGCCGCCTCCAGTTCCGTGAACGTGATGGACCTGTTGTCCTGAATAAGTCGCTCCACTCTTGAACTGTTCACTGGTGTTGTCACAGTCACTTTCCTTCCAGAACTGGTTCCCTTCGCCGTTAATGTGCGGCCACTTTTCTAGCCGTCCACCCAGTTGTATACGGTTTTACGTGACGGTGCGTACTCTCCGCACACTGCCACCAATCGCCTGTGAATTTCCGCAGTCTGTACACCCTCTTTCCACAGAAACCACGTTGTCCAGCGCTGTCCTTGCTGATCACCTTCCATCTTGTCCGCTCTCGTACTTACAGCTGTTGGTGAAATGTGCTGCAGGGTACAGGGATTACAGTCTCTGTATTTTTCTTCCACCTGAAGGCAGACCTAAGTACTACTTCCTTCTAACTTTCAGGACGAGCTCAATGGTGGACCGTGAAAGAAGAAAAAATAAAGTGTAAACCAATATGGAACGCCACTCGTATATGTTGGATGTGCTTGCCTACAGGTGTTGCATTTTGCTGAATTTTGAAGATTGATGCAGTCTGTTGTTTGTTGTTGTTACGAACAGTATTCACATGTTGGTGTGTTTTTACAATCTTTAGTGTAATGGTCATTGTACTTTTGACATTTCTCGGAGCGCACAGGAAGAGGTGGTGAAGTTCGGAATGTTTCGACTCGAAGGCGTTTTCTATAGATGTATGCACCTTGTTGTAAAAGATTGTCGATGGTTTGTTGATCATTTGTTAAGACTCTGATCATATAGCTGGATGTACCCTGTTGCGTTATGATCCTGAGACATTTGGTGATTATGTGTCCATCTTGCCTTCTTCTTCTGCTTCTGAGTCTCTAACGTCAAGATCTACACCTCGAATGACTACGGATAGCATGGAAGTTTACATGGCGGCGGTAGTTGGCGAATCGGTTTGTTTTCTAGTGGTGTAAATTTAGCATGCTTTCCTAGGATTTTGAAACTGTATTTGTTACGGATGGTTTTAGCAAGTTTGGCGTCGGATGGCTGAACAATGCTTCCATTTCTAGTTGGTATAATGCGAGACATGGTGTCTCGAGGTACATACTTCAGAAATTGCGTTCAAAGTTGTTTCCGTGTTTGAAATTTGGTATTGAAATTTGTCAACAGAAAGGAATGGTTAGATGCTGAAGAGATCCTGAAAGTCTGTAGGTCTTCATGGTGAAAATCGGCGAGAGACATTTGATGATCATGATTTGAATCTGTAACTGAGTCTGGGCGTATATTGAACTTCTTTGAAGGTGGTGACTGTGAGCTTCCTTGGCGACGAATATGAAGTGAACGTGATTGTGACTGAAACGTGCGAGTTTCTCAGTGCTTCGTTTATGTTTTGGTGTTGCCCCGGATGATGCTGATTTAGAGGATACAGATCGCTGTGCTACTGGTGGTAAGACATGTTTGCCGGATGATGATTTGTTATGTAGGTTACACATGATACAATGAGATAGATGATTTGACAGATGATCTCGCTCGTACGTATGCAATACGAGGTCCTCGATAAGAACGCTGACAACCCACAGCTAGGCTAGGTTTTTAGCATTAATAACTGAATTTTTCTTATATTGGAAGCTTGTCTTATACAATACGAAAGTACAGTAGTTACATGCTGTAGCTGATATTTGTTATAGAAAAGATAATTTAAACATGTCTCTGATTAATTTATGTTTATTACAGGTATAATATATTCTTAATAGCGCTCAAACATACAAAATTAATAATTAAAAGAATCCTCTAATCTTTTCAATGGCTTACCTATGTATCAGGTAAACTTGTGTGCCATCTAGCGAGAACTTTTTTCAGGCTTTATTCAGCTTTACTACATTTTGTTTTTATATGAATAAAATCATTAAACACGATTATGTGTGGCAGTCTACGGGAGCAGAAGGCATTTAATTTGTATCGTTATTGGAAAATATTTTTGGTAAGTCTTGGTTTCATATTGAGAAAAAAATAGAGTGTAACAAATCTTAAAAAGCGCAACGCATGCTTTCAATAAAATGAGTCCTTGGACTAGCTTCCTGAGTTTCTTTCTTCTTTAGATAAATATAAAGATAGTATCGTATTGGATGTGTATCACTTTTAAAGTATAAATGAATGAAGACAGAACTAATTTATAAAATGTGGGGATACAATCAATTTATTTGTTTTCATTTTATAATTAATTTTCATGTAAGAAGAAGATTCTTTACTGTACAGAAACATCTGGTTGTTTCTTATAGAAAAAGGTAGTAAAACACGACAACTAAGTTAAGTTCGTTAGTGTGAACGCAAATTAGTGTTTCTTTTCATCTTTTAAGAACATTTTGAAGATATATGAATATTTTTAACAGACTTGATGAATAAATAATATTCTAACCTCACCTTCATGCCTGAAATATGAGAACATGGTTTGGGCAGAGGAATTGGACATAATTTTATACCTTAGGAATAATGTTAACAACATTTTCACGTTGATTGAGTCTCAATATATTTTACGAACATTCATACATAGAAAGCAAGAATAAAACATTCCTTTTTATCATTTCAATTGTTGCTGAGTATAATGTATAAACATGACTGATATCTAGTGAGGAATTTTAAACTTTGTAGTTCATTGCGATTTCCTCCTATAAGAAGAATAATTGCTGATTTTCATGAAAACATGAATTGCTTGTAATTTGAGTGAATAGCCAATTGAAACATGTGTTAATAAGAATAAGGAATGATTTTCATGAAAGCTTGCGTTGCTTGCGATTTGAAAGAATAGCCAATGAAACACGTTTTACACTTACCGTAGAATAAAAAACGGATTAAAACACTTGTTTCAATTGACTACTCACCAAATGATTTTCATGAAAGGCTGCGTTGCTGCATTGATCTCGATTTGAGTGAATAGCGAATTGAAACACATCTTACACTTACGTTAGAATAAAAACGGAATAAAACACATCTTTCTATTAACTACTCAAGCAATGATTTTCATGAAAAATTGCATTGCTTGTTTGCTTTGCTCTCGATTTGATTGAATAGCCAATTGAAACCCGTCTTACACTTACCTTAGAATAATAGACAGAATAAAACACGTGTTTCAATTGCATACTCACCCAATGATTTTCATGAAAACGTGCATCACTTGCTATCTTTACTCTCGATTTAAGTGAATAGTCAATTGAAACACGTGTTACACTTTGGGATAATTTTATCAGCACTTTCGCGTATGCCGACCCCTAATTGGGGGATGCGTTCCCTTCACATCGAATGTCCCTCACCTCCGTTCCGACTCACGGTCTCTCCTTGCAGCTTATCTATATACATCCTAGTTCTCAGTTCCCCTTCTCATGGTCACTAACTTAAGATAACCTACGAAAGAGCATAAGCAATTAATGATAATAAATATGCTTTTACAAACATGATAGCACGTGCAAAGTAAGACAACTTCCGTTACATATTCCTGCTTCGAAACTCTCCTATATTCAAAACTTTATTGCTTTGAAGACTGTTTTAGGGGAGGAGATGGATTTGCTTAAATGAACCATTTCACCTCCTCTGTGTAATTTCAAATGCTGGTTTCGATTGGAACCGTGATATTTAATATTTAATAATACGTTTGTAAAAGTTACTTTTATTTAATTTCGTTTGTGCAAGTAATTAAGTGGGTCTAACAATTTTGGCACAAGTAATTTGTATAACAGATTAGTACAGTAATTTAAACGAACACAATTGATATACCTTTACATTTCCTTATTTTAAATTTTGCTTGAGCTATCCTGTGTTGATAGATATATAGATTTACAGTAGTTGGAAACAATGAAAAAAATCAAATCATTGAAGAATTCTTTACTGAAATTATGATTAAGGTACAGTAGATAATTACTCGTGTTGTATCAACGTACCAACTATTTTGAGAATCAGTGAGGGATACAGGGATTCCTTTACTGGCCTAATGTTTAGATACTCCCCCACTCAAGTGTTGCCAGTGATCACTATTGCAACGTAAGTTGAATTTAATTTATAAGACCTTAGAGCAGAAAAGATAACATGTGTACAGTTTCAACAAGTTAAGTGAGAGATATGGGGAAATCTTATTCGTGTTGGTAATAGCAGTAGTTTTAAACAAAGCAAACAACAAAGAACTTAATAAATATCCCACTTTCTTCCTTTATATGAAAAGAAAAAAACAAGTGAGTGTAAAAAAGATTGTACCAAATTATCAAAGTGTTACTACGTTAATATGAAGAAAATTCAACACTTGTTAAGAGTAGAGAATAGAAATCTTTTGCTCCTGAAGAGAAAAAGTATTTAATATGTTAGGCAAGTCAATTTCCTGCATTACATAGCATATGAAACTTGCAACAGTTTTGCAGTAATATTGGCATTGAAAGGCTCCAAACTTGCAGTTTTTACTCCCAAGATGGCACGAAAGAAAAGTTTGGGATGAGAGCAAAAATTATAACTAAAGAAAAAGTTTACTTATAAAATCCGAAATGACCCATAATAGAAATTTATGTTGTTTATTTACTTTGACCTCGTAACTATAATTATTGAGCTTATTTCGAATAGATAGTTAAGGTAAATAGTAACCCATGGAAATAATCTTGATAACAGAACTTTCATAATGTATTGAGATCCAGTCCTTTGAAAGAGATACAGTCTATCCTTTCTAAATATTTTTCATAATATCTGTTTTGTAGATAAAAACAATTGCCCCGTTTCTTCAACATCGGTTAAATATAGCTTAACCATTTGGTAACTAATGGCATGTTAAATTTATAACCAGTTATTAAATGTTTTCCATTTCATCAAAACTTAATGTAAAAAAATAGCAAACCGTTAACATTTGAATTGTAAAGTGAAGAATCTATTTGAATTCTACATTTCTCATAAACTAAAATAATTTTGACCGGATCGTTAAATGAAGAATCAATTTAATTTCTAAATTTCTCACAGGCTTAACGAATTTTGATTGGGGAATGGTAAATTCTGTATTCCTAACAAATGCATTGCGAGGTCCTCAAGTAAGTAAAAGCAAAGCGTGATACAGTGCAGAATAAGACAAAAAAGCACGCTTTTGCTTCATTTTATAAGACAATATATAAATATTGCTGAAGGTGTAGTTAGACCAGTAGTTGATCACTTTAATTTGCCAAATGTGAATTATAATGTTGCAGTGTAGATCATTAACCCTGTTTAGTGTAGTTTATTCTTTGAAAAACGAAGGAAAAAAATAATTAATTATTTTCACTGTACATGCTAGTAGATGTGCATGAATATCTTATGTTAGTGGTAAGTCAGTCCTCTTATTGAGATAAAATTCAGTTTCCGTCAGCCAGCTATTGAGGCACAGTTTACCGTATGTATCCTTTATACCACTCATTTCCTTATAAATAATTTACATAGGCATTTCCATAAATATATAGCGAGCACAGCAAACCAAAATCAGTTTAGAAGTGTTGTATTTCACAATCCTTTACATAAATACGTACTCAACTTGATTTACACACATATATACCGTCATGAGGAGGGATACTTGTGCTGTCATTTCGTGTGATGAATGTTGAATTGTGCTACACACCTAATCGATAATATGTCGAGAAAGCGATAAAGAATGTATGCTTGTTAGGAAAAGCCTATGTAATTATGATTACACGAGAAGTTCATCACATTTAAAACTCGCTTCATGTGCTCGCCCCAAGGCGGTAGCAGTGGATAAGCTTAATGGAGCGATGCTTACACCAGCTAATGAACTATATGTACAGTTTATACTGTTTACTCCTTTGCAAATAATTATCACAGACACTTCCCTAATCACCTAGGAAAAACTATCAATCTAAAAAGAATTACAAAAAGCTATGTGTCATTATTATTTCGTTAAAAATACACTATCAAGTTGATCATCACTTAATAAATATAGTGCTGTGCGGAGTAAGAGCTATGGCGATAGCTTCGTGTTATAAAAGTCATGTATTTTGCCACAAAAACTTGGAGAGTTGGACACTATGTCAAATGAGTTAACTAAAATCAAGTTCAGTATTTTTTAATTATATGGATCTACATAAGATTTAAAACACACTTCTTGTGCTTGCTTTGGAAGTAATTGCTGTTGTATAGATGGACGTTGTACTGTATCATATTCTTCAGAGTTCTGACTTTAACAATTTTGAATAATTTACAATGGCTTGTATTTTGTGACAAAAATTAAACATTGGGCACTATGTCAAGTGAGTGAAAAGGGATTAGCTAAAATCAAGTTTGGTATTTTTCAATATATATAATATACATACCGTTTAAAACACACCTCTTGTGCTTGCTTTAGAGGTAATTGCTGTTGTATGGAAGGATGTCATGAGAGATCTGTCTTAAACAGTCTGAATAATTTACTACGCCTGCCAATTTGTAAGCATTAAATTCTAATTTTATTTAGCTTAAAGGATATATGTAATTTCGAACTCGTGCTAAAATGGCTTCATGGGATTATTTTCTTCTCTGTTGCAGGGCATCAGCAGCGATTTATGCTGAGACTTCTTTTCATTTTATATGAATAATGAAGAATTATTATTACCTTATGGTGTCCCGTGTTCAAATTCTGTGAGGTACATAAGTGTTGAAAATGTTACATGAAAAAAGAGATCAGTTTATAAGTATAATGTTATTGGGTATCTGAGGTCACTGTTTCTGATAAAATATTTCAACATTCTCATCCTTTAATATTTCTTAATATAAGATATCCTAAATATTACAAAAAATTCTAAGTTAATAAAGCTCAATTGTTGACTATAATGCTATTGGGTATCTGTGGTCAGTGTTTCTGTCAAAGATACACACACAAAAATATAAAATCACACATAAATAATATGCACGCGCGCACATAAAAACAGACGCACACACAGACACTCGCACACAGAAATAATACACAAACAGAAAAAAGACACACAGAAAAACAGACACATATATATCAAGAAACAAAAACAGACACAAAAATACACACACACAGACTAAAATACAGAAAAATAAACACACATCTATACATACTGAGAAAATAAACAAAACCTACAGAAAATAAACACACATATACAAACGAAAACAGACACACATATTCATACATAAAGGAACATACACAAATATACACTCATATACAGAGAACATAAACACACAATCACAGACAAAAATAAAACATACACACAGAAAAAACAGACAAACAAAATATATACACTCATACACAAAAAAATACACATAGACACAAATATAAACCGACGCACAAAAACTATACAGCTGAAGACACACAAAATATACACATGCAGAGAGAAAAAATACACACAATAAACAGAAACTTACAAACAATTTTTTTTACAATTATAACTTTTCAGTAATGTAGAATATAAAGTATTGGAAATTGATTACATTACTCGTCTATTTTTCTGAAAATTAGTATATTCTTAATATCTATTTTTTTAGTATTGAGCGAATCTGACTTTTTAAAATCTGAACATTACAAACTTTCTTCTATTGTACAATTCTGACTTTTGAAATATGAACATTACAAATTTCCTTATATTGTACGATTCTGCCTTTTTGAAATTTGGGAATTGTAAACTTTATCTTTTCGAAACTACTACATTTACATTTGTAGACTTTTAATATTTTGCAATTATTGTTCGTTTTTTGAAATACAATCATTTAAAACTTTCATTATTTGAAATTTGTTCATTTTATAACTCTCTCATTTCACTTTTTTTCAAATTTGAACATTTGAAAGTTCTATCTATGTGTGTGAAATTCCAACATTTCGGAATATTGAGTTATATTTTGTCGATTTCAGTAATTAGAAAGACGTCATTTTGATTTTGAAATTAACGGTTAAACACTAATTTGCAATCGAAAAATGTATCAGTAAATACAAGGGAATATAAATTACAACTTTATAGAGATATTTTGAACACCCTACTTGATGCCCTTCAAATGGTAAAATGTGCTCTGTACTAAAAATGTTTTCTCATAATTAGTAATAAATAAAAAAAGGGTGTTGCTTTTCATCACACTGCTTTGTATCTTTTTCATCACTCCATTTTATATCTTTTTCTTGCTACATAATCTCCATTCTCTGCTTCCGATTACATAGATTTTCTGTGTCATAGTGAAATTTCGTTAACGTTGTGTAGAATAGTTAAAATTGGTGTAACTTATTACCCTTGATTTTATCTTCACCATTGCCTCAATTCAATGTTCGATATTCTCTTTCTGATGAGGATTTATTTGTTCAAATCATTTTCCTAACACTCTAGAAAGTTTGTAATGTTCACATTTCAAAAAGTTAGAATTGTACAATAGTGGAAAGCTTGTAATGTTCAGATTTTAGTTATCAGAATATTATTTTAGTTCCTAGAATACCCAGTACTTACTGTGTTGAGCTATTGCTATCGTGGAGGCCACAGCAGCAGAATAAAACCAGGCAAGCGCATAGTTGCTTCTAATATTCAAGGCGTCGATTTTGGTTAAGGCGTATCCTGTTGAGCCTACTAGGATACCGTGACAAATAACGCTGCTAAGGCGTACCATTATTTCTCAGTCAATATTCAAGCTAAATAAAGTAAAGATAGCATTAGTTTACAAAGCGATCAAACATTAATAAAATACTTAAAACTCGATCCAACATTTTTAGATCCAAATCAATATATACATGTAAATGACAAGCGATTTGTAGTGAAGTTTCATTCTTGTGGAATCGTTTTTAAGTTTCACTTCATATCTAAGGCTGAAATTTCTCTAAATTATAATTTACCACGAGACCCTGAATTACCATCTAAAGTTTGTTGTAAGTGCAAACATAATTCTCAAAATATGTCAGTTAATTCCAGACACAAAATAATTCTATATCAGTTGTCAGTTAATTCCAAAGACACAAAATAATTCTATATCAGTCATAGGAATACCATACATCCGTATTTTGCACGGACAGTCCGTATTTTAAAGACTCTGTCCATGTCCGTACCGTACTTTATCTAAATGTCCGTACTTTTCACTTGGTCAGTTGTTGACTTTTAATTATTTTAAACTCACATATTTCCACAAAGACGTTGCACACACATGCAAATTGATCCTACAGCTTTAAACTGTAGTATGGCCTAGTACTTGTTATTGCCTAGCAATGTCCCTACAGTCTTTGTTATCGCCTAACAAAGTAACAATAAACCTATTATTGAACACAAATATATTAAAGTTTAATGACGAGAAGATCCTTCGATCTTGACAATAGAGAAGATAGAAATGTAAACAATCACCCACGATCAGAAGGTAAGCAAAAAGATCTTAATGTTTTTGACAGTCACACCACAGGCTGTCACTGGTCTTTGTTGGCTTCCGACAGTGTCTGAAGTACCTCCTTGATCAACTTGTACGCTTTTCCTATGAGATCCAGCTGAAGTCTGACTGTTTCGTCAGAAACCTGGAAGCACATGCCAAGAGAACCACCCCTTTGACTGCTGTGTTGTCTATGGCCGTCTTCAGTCAAGATATATTGCCATGCTCCTTAAAAGACACCCAATTCCATAATTGATCATGAGACAACACAACCTGAATTACAGGTTAATAGAGTACCAGATGTGTTCGATTGAACTCGACTGTTATATATAGTCGATTTATATTAAAGTTATATTTCAACGGATAGCAGAGAAGACAGTATAAAAATGTAACGGGCTAATTAAGTTTATAGAGGATGAATAATAATTAGAACTTTCAGTCTCTATTGACTCGCAGGAACAAATAGTGATACCATAATACCTTCTAACATTAGTATGAACAGGTATCGCAAACTTTATCTCAATACAGTGACATTCGTGAAATTTACGGATTAACATATTTACAAAACCTATTTAAATATGAGGTAACATATTTAAAAAAGAACCCCTAAATTATAATGCGATATTAGATTTGAGAATTCAGATATAGTGCTCAAACAAACAGCATGTTTGTTTATCCTGTGAGTCTCATTTTTATATTTCCACTGGACTCAACAAAACAATGAAATAAAGAAAGCTCATAACTTTTGTGATTTAAATACAGAGTGTAGTCTGTTTTCAATATAAGGAGAAGCGGCGGTGGTTCAGTGGTAGAGCGCTCACCTCTGGGCCGTGGTGTCCTCGATGCAATCCAGGATTATATCATGTGGGCTTTGTGGTGGGCAGTCTGCATGTTTTTCGGAACTCTCCCGTTTGCTCCAACTCTCTTCATTCCAGCAGTTTGGCCTGAGCCAAAATTACTTAAAGGCCTTAAATAAAAAATCCCTTTCGGTAGGCCTACAGGCTGAGGTAGATCTCGAAGTTTTTTTTATTTTCAAAAATTCAAATATCGCCTTATATGAGAGCTATCGAGAAACTATTTATTGTTTTGTAGATTATTCATTAAGAGCTGTTCAACGATACCTCACAAGACATATATATATATATATATATATATATATATATATATATATATATATATACACTCGCTTTGTTTCGCTTGGAGCGCTGCCCCCAGACCAGACCCCCGTAGGGGGTTCGCCCCCCAACTTCAGTGCTTTTGAGAGGATTCGCCTCCTTTATCTTAATCAAAATCTCAATGCAGCACTACACCATCTGTACACTCCCACGGGGAGCTGCGCCCCCAAAAGGAAGGTTTGCCCCATTTATTGTAACCTATTCTTGGTCATACACCTTCAAAGAAAATTTCGTTTCTCTACCTTCAATGATTTGGAAATTTGGTTTTGGGGGCGGCCATTTTGGATCCAAGTTGACGACTTTTTGAAAGTTTTCTTATATTGTCGTGACCTACCTGTGATGGTACAACTTCAAGTAAAATTTCATTTATCCAGCTCAAACGCTGTGAAAAATGGGACTTTGGGCTGCCATTTTGGATCCAAGATGGCGACTTTTACCAAATGTTGTAATATTTCCCTAAATTACTCGTCATAATGCACCTTTATGCCAAATTTCGTATCTCTAGCTGAAACGGTGTGGAAAATGTTTTTAGGTCCGCCATTTTGGATCCAAGATGGCGTCTTTGGATACATCATGTAATATTTTAGTAACATACAAATGATAATGTATAGTGTTACCAAATTTGATATTTCTAGCTGCAGCCGTTTAGGCTGTTTATTCTATACAACAATGGTTTCGGCGGCCATTTTGAATCCAAGATGGCGACTTTTTCAACATTTCGTAATATTTTCTTGAACTAGTAGCGACAATACACCTTTATGTCAAATGTCGTATCTCTAACTCAAACGATATGGAAAATAGATTTCTTACTTCCGCCATTTTGGATCCAAGATGGCGTCTTTGAACTCATTAGGTAACATTTTCGTAATCAAAAAATGACGTTGTACCTTTATGCCAAATTTGATTTCAATAGCCCCAGCGGTTTAGGCTGTGTTTTCTATACAACAATGGGTTCGGCGGCCATTTTGGATCCAAGATGGCGACCGATTTTGCTCATTAACGAACTTAACCGAGCTATTAAGCCTAGAAACAACATATAAAAATTTGATTCAAATATCTTCAAAATTATGGCCACTAGCGTGTTTATATATATATATATATATATAAATATATATATACTTTCATTTCGTATCGATCTCAATAGGTATATTTTTCTTCGAAATCTACCTAAAAAAAACATTATAAGGAATTTGCTCCATTCGTTCAATCGCGAGTAAAAGACCAGATTGACAACGGTAAAACTAGTGTCATACTAGTGGTTACAGTGTACTAGCTGAGCAGTCCGTAACTGATAAGCCTCAGCTCGCCATTCCGTGAAAAATGAAAGTGCCAGGGGATTGGATATTACTTTAGTAGTGAATCTGAATGTTATTAAGGCGTTTAGGCAACTTTGACTTGGGCCAAATGGGTGATGATGAGCGAATTCGTGGAATCAAGAAGGCGGGAGTAAACGGAAAAACCCACATACACGTTTTTTGTTCACTACAAAGAACAGATGGCACGGTACGAGATTCAACGGGAAGTATACACACCGGAGGTACCAACTTTAGAAGTATTGTGAAAATACCATATGGCTAGATGGATAGCAATTCTTTAATCGACAGTACTTGAGAAGTTGAAAAACAGGGAATTTGAAACCATTCTTAACTGGAAAGTGAATAAGTTTAACGTTCAAAGAAGGTCAAATTAAAGAATAAGGGTATTCATCGGTAAAGTTGAAGGTTCGGAGTAACTGGTTTCGACAACAGTCAAAGCTACCCAACAAAATTTATTTAATAAGAAACGGAGTAAAAGGAATAGCAGAGCGAGTGATTTAAGCGTACGGGTTAACAAGCATAAAGGATTAGAATCTCTATACCGGAACGTAGTGCTATCAAGCAATGAATCAAGCGGAAGGGTTACAAGATCTTTATCAACAAATAACCAGGAAATTGATACAGAGGTGACGTCATAATTTCGTCTCCCCGAGATTGTGTGGTTGACCAGGAAGTATAATTTGTGAGTAGAAATGAGCAACAGACAGAGTGTGGAATGCATGTACGTTATTTGTTATTTTGATAATGGAAAGAGAAGAAGGGAAGAAATTCCTAAGTTATTAAGATTTGGTGGAGAAAGTGTTTATGTCTTCTTATGACTCAAACATTTACAATTGAAACGTCAATCTAGTAGGGACATCACACTCTTCAAAGATAAATTGTTTGTAATTTTTCTACTAATTAATTGTATGGATATCGGGAACGAAAATATGTTAAATTAAAATATATAACTACACATTTATTATGTATTATAATCATCGTAATAAACTACGAAGAACAGTTTATTGCAATAACCTCGGTTTTGAAAATGTATACAAACATCCATAACGTATAATTCTCTCATGAACCTTCAATAAAACAACATTGATATACACGTTGTCTCCAAGCGAAAACAAGTTTAGGAAACAAAATGAATCGTTTTTGCTTAACCGTGTAGCGCAGAATTACAGAGGTTGCAAAAGTGTAATATAATTTGGGGAGAGGACCTAAATGCAATTATAAGAGAGCAAGTCAGTGCTTACATATACAATCAGAGTCAAGCATTAATTAAAGTGATAAGAAACTTTCAATTTAACTTACGCTTCAGAGGACAACAGACTAGTCAGCCACAGAATAAAGCGGAACCAATATCGCAAGATTTTGAATCTTCGATAATAATTACCTTTTTGTTATCTCTTTGTCTGTTTGTATTGATAAATCTGAAAGCAAACTAAAAAGGACCTTCAGTTATTTCTTCCTTCTATGTTAGTTATCTGGAAGGGTTGATCAAATGTAGTCTATTCGAACTATCGTTTGGTTTCTATGTAACTTTTTATTATTATGATTAAGTAAATTCAGCATATTTTTATTTACATAATGTGTTTTCTTGTGTTTGAAGCTTGCTCGTAAAATTAGATATTACGCGCAGCTGTTTCAATGTTAGATGGAGTGAGGTATTTATCGTCAAGTGCAAATTGAGATCGTAGCCAGTGTGATGGAAAAGAGAAGTTTCTCTTCCGAAATGTACACGGAATACTTTTTCGTGACATGCCTGAATGCCTCCATAGTCACACACGATCAAGTCATTCTTGAATCAAATTCTTGTACAAGTCATTTTACAAACTCGTACACCATCCAACTATTTAATTCCAAAAAATAGAGTAGATTTTAAATAGGACTAGCTGCATCTTGGGGTCTCTGTAAGTGTAGGATAATATTTAGTAAATTAATGATTGAATAGCGCAAGTATTCACATTGGTTTATGCTGAATAAAATATGTTGGCAACAGTAACTGTTCAACAACAACAAATGTTACTACTACTTCTATAACCATTACTACACCTTCAACAACTTTAACTACTACTGTGAAACTTCCTAATAACGGATATCGGTGGCTCCTAAAAAAAACTGTACGTTATTTAAAAATATACATTGAAACTTCCCGTACAACTGCCATAAGAAGTTGAAATATGAAACTGTCATACAGACAGAACTAAAGAAAAACAAAGCTTTCTGACGGCTGAATTCTTTAATAACAAAATTAACTTCAAACGTGACGGTTTCGGAAGTATACCACTTCCTTCCCCAGACTACACTCTACTACTGAATATAGAAAATTTACTTAATAAAGAAAGGAGATCGTCTTTTCTTTTCACCAATCAGAGGTCACTACTAATTAAAAAGTTCACTTTTCTTCCACTAGCGCTGCCCTCTCCCGGGCGAGCGTACCTGCCTTTCACCTGTCAATCTCGTGATGATTAATATTAATCAAAATATATTTAAAATAATATATACCGTACACTTTCCACTGCTGCTTTCTACTCGTTTCTTATGTTTATGAAGCAAAATCCCTTAAGAATCTTCTTCGCCCGTAAAAATAACGAGCTTTTCGATTCCTTTTTCCACTCAAAATATTTTCGCTGCTATCCATGTAAGTAAAACGAACCAACTAAAGGGAGGGAATGTCGAGTGACCGTATAGCTCACTGCCCACGCTAGAAGCAAGTAGCGAACAATATTCGTGAGCCACCCACCATTGTCAACATTTCAACAGCAGGTGTGCAGATGGAATGGTCGTAACGGAATGTAATGCAACGTTGCCTCTTTCTCAAAGTAAAAAAAAAAAAAAAAACGACACTGATTTATTGCGTATGGTAAAATTGTGAGACATAACATTCATAGATATCTATCTCCTCTAGATGTGGGTAAAATTTGAAGTTTGTCACATTTAAAATAAGGGAGAAAATTGATAAAAACTTTGCAATGATTTTTAAATGGGCTAACGTTCGAGGGAGTTTAGAATACCAGAGCACCTTAAAAAGAAGGCATTATCAAGTTGTCCGTATTCATTATTAAGATAATTCGCTATTGAGAGAGTTTTCTTTCATAAGATTTAATATTATTTTGCCGGAGATTTCATAACCGTGCATTATTTTCAAGTGTCCGCTATTCAGAGGTGTCGGTTATGGGAAGTTTCGCTGTAATACAACTATAACTAATACTACCACAACTAGTGTCACTATTACAACAACAACAACAACAACAGCAGCAACAACTACTACTACTACTAATAATAATTAATAATACGACCAATATTACTATCACTACTTTTAATTCAGTATTATAAGCAAAAAAAGAAATAGTTTTATCATTCTATTTGCAAGAACTGAAAATATTTATACATTACGTATAACACACTGTTGTTGTAAGTATAGTGTCTATAATAGAACAAATTTTGAAATAATTTGTACGGTCACTAACCATTTTGTTTTTTTGTCTCTGTATACAACAATAAAAATTTGAATTAAATATCTAGTATCACACTAGAACTATTTAATAAACTCGTATTGTTGTTTTAAATAAAAAATTAGAAACGATGTATTTACATCAGTGTTACAAACAATCGAATTACTGTTTTTAATTAGTTCGCAGCATGAACAACTTCGGTGATAAAATAGGCCTACGACCTGCTCCTGGGGCCAAGGAACACGTATGGAAAATTTGGTGTAAAACAATATAGGCATATACGTAGATTTGTATAAATAACAGATATATTAACTTTCAGATTTATACATATGGATTTTTTCAACGAAAATCTTTAGGCAGTAGTTTTTGTTACAATAAAAATATCCTCTAAAGAAGACTTTGGAAAACACTTTCCTTTCGTTCCTATTCCATTTATCAAGCGATATTAAGCCTTATTGCCAAAAAGTCCCACTCGTGTGCTCAATCGACCGCCGACATGTTATGACGTAAGTAATCTGCAGAAGTCTTGTCATTGTGCTACAGTTTTCTTACTAGTTGGTTTGTATTGCTAAGAACAGATAGCATTAATAGATGGAAAGACATTGTGTAAGGGATAAATAAATAGTTCCTTTGTTCATTAACACGTCAATAAAATTTCCTAACAAAATATGTTACCCTACCGAGAAATCAAATCGGAAAAGGGCTTGGCTGCGTGCACTGCGAAAGGATTCAAATAGCATTAGCTGTGACGTCGCCCGTATTCACTATCTATTGAATCTAAGTTTAAATTCAATCACCTCAATAATCCTGGCTTCACACATGATATTTGAACCGAAATTAAACTGAGAAAGTTGGCGATCGATTCAAGGTATTCTCATTTTGCAAGTCCTTACATGCCTTACTTCATGAAGTTATTAAAATATACGGTGGCATAACACATTTATCACTATTTGGTGTAAACTTCGCAGTGTTTTTCCTCCCGCAGTGAGTCTCATGCCACTGCCATCTGTTAGTGATCTGCTGAACTATGTAGTGGATTTTGAAAGGCGAATCGCTGGATGTTGAATAAATGTTGAATAAAGTTTTAATATATAACAAAAGACATGAAAAACCCAAATGTATTGCATTGAAGTGTTACTATTCCGTTTCGTAGGCAAGAAAATAAACATATTTATCGATAGGCATTCGGTCCCCCTTCAGTGAAAGTACAAAAGGTTGAAAAATGTACGCACTAACTACTGACGCCACAATGACAACATGCTAAACCTGACACAAAATAGTGATAAGAAAAGCATTGACAATTGAGGCAATACCATTCCATTCACTGCAGCCATTTCTGTAATTAAAAATAGATATTTGCTGTTTAAACTTGTTTGTTGTGCCAATGATGTATATTAAATATTTAGTTGAATGATTATGTGATTATTATTTCTTTTTCATGTCTTTTGTCTTCAAACTTCTGAGTAAGAAACGTAACACAGCGAGAAGTATATACCTATTAAACAACTACAAATTGATTTCATGAAACCAATCACAAGTCGAGTTTCGTAATGATGTAACTAACTAACTAACTCTATGGCTTATGGAACTCGCAAGTAGGAGATGGAATTTCTTAGTATGTTATCTACGTAGCGAGAAATCGTAGTGCTGAAATTTCAAAAACATGATATATTTTTTTATCTGATATACGGAGTCAAATTGTTAAATATGTAAGAAAATGTTAATTCCAGCAAATCTCTGCCGTCATTTTGAGCTTGAGCAACGACTTGCTCAAGATTAACTTGACCATCCTAGGAGGCCTTGTGGGGTTACAATGTAATAACTCAATGACCAACGGACGGTCATTCCATATCGTCCTCTGCACCATTCGTTTTGAATAGTCATTTTCTTTCTTTTCTTCTTTAGTTCTTTTGTCAAGTCCTCTTCTGCTCAGGAAATCAAACGAACGTCGGTTTGAAAATTATATCCAAACACGTAATTGACACATATAGCCATAAATCAGGCAATTGTCACCTCAATATGTATTAGAAGAAGATGAGGTGAAACATTCGTAACGGGATTGCTGAAGCTGTTTTTATCTTCAAATAAACTTACCAGAAAGGTGATATAATGTGTGCGTGAAGTTTATCAACGAATGTCATATTGTGTGTGTGCAAGTTATTTATTATCTTCTTTGGTGTGCAGCGTTTTAGCGAATCTTCGATTTTATTTCATCTATTTATTATAGTGTTAGTGACCATCTTGGTGTGTGTGTGTTAAATCAGTGTTAATTTTCTACCAAGATTTGTAAGTCGGTGTTTGAGTGTTGCTCTCTGCGGCCATGGTAGTGTGAGTATTTTTACGTGGATCAGCTATTCCTTTTCAGATGAACATGGCATAGGAATTATCAAATTTTTCTGTTTCAAGCATCTGTCCTGCAATGTGTTTTGACGTAAATTTAAACTTTGGAAACCATGTGTTGTTACAGTGAAGTTCGACATCTCGTTCGTCTCACCATCTAGTGAGGTAATACATACTTTTTATGTATCATGCTTTTCAGTTAACGAATAAGAACAATTTTTTGCACTTGTTTTTCATAGCCGATAGGATAATTGTAGTTTATTGAAACTTTCATGGAAAACCATTGCTCACAGTTCGACTATCTTCGCTCTCCTTCGTTCCACCGTTTTGCCATTACTATACGAAAGGATGTTAAATTAAATTAACCTAACCAAACCAAACCGAATGCATTTTTGGCTAAGTTTTAAAAGTCTGTTTGCTGCATACTATTTTGGTTTAATTGTCTCATCAGATAACCCAACACATGAAATTTAAGCTGTTAGCTCGGTACAAGTTGTGTTTACCCTGTACTGATAGATCCTTGCACTTTAAGTTAATTCGAACAGGCGTATGATTATATTTTGGAAATGATTTATTTATTCAATCTGTTGAAAGTTCAGGAGTATGCTAACAAATAATTAGTAATGTTACGGAATATGTATTGGGTACTCAAGATTGTAATGGCTCATCGCCCAAGGTTTCGGCTTTGTCCATTGAAATTACACGTTGAAATTTTATTAGTGTAAAAGGATATACCGGTACTATAAAATATTTAATCAAACATACACTATGCAATTAAATACAACATACGCTATAATGACACCTGAGTCAGAATTTTCATTACATAACTTAGATTTCAAAGATTGTAACATTTCTCACACCTCATTCTTATGTAAAATTCCCAATATTCAAAATAAGAACAATGTTTACAGAAAATATATTTTAACTCCTCAACGAGCAACAGTTAACGACCAGCTACACAGTTTTTTGTCCATTTTCATGTACTTCACACCACTCATTTTCAATACACCACATAGCAGACAATAGATACGCACTTATTAATCCGACCAAATATTTACAAATCAGATTCCCAAATAACACAGTCACTGATCTTCAGTTTCACTCCGTTAGAAATGCCTATCTAAATTACGTTCTGGATTTTCATTGCTTTTAGATAATACAGTATACAGCAAGCCACTCTGTTTTGACCACGAATCTTTACCCCACGTTATACAATTACATCACGTATTATCACTCAAAGATGTTTCATTCCTGATTCCCTTACACCAAAAAATCGTGATTAACTCACCTTTAATAGGTTGCCATTAACTTTTAACGCCAACATAAATACCCCCGGTTAGCTGCGCTTCCAGATCACACACCTCCCTCTTGGATCAATTTTATTCCAGAAGGTCACGAAACTACAATTTATACCGCATCTTATCCTTACAAACTTTGTTTACAATAGTAAATTCTATTTATTTAATTATATTGTACCGCCGTATACCAAAAAAAGCAGAAAATTATTACCCTGTTCACTGAAATGCAACCATTCAATAATTATGATACTTAAGGGCTCCTGTCTCTTCTTTTCCAGAATATACTTATTTACTGGATTACTTTATTTCGTCTCCTTTAAAATGGCACTAGCATACCATTTACCTTTATTTCTTTCCGTTATTTCCGTTCCTACCATCCTTTACAATTACATGTGTTGTATGGCTACTTATCCGTTATTATTGCTCGGAGCAACGAACAGATACATAATCCATTCAACAGCTTAGTAACAAACTGGTAGTCACATATAGACAATTATCGTTAGCGCATATTGACTTCAACAGACAAGCAGAAAGCAAGAAACAGATTTAATACGAAGAAAAAAGTGCCAAAGAAAAGGTATTAACAGTGGTACAAGAGATAGTTTTATGTTAATGTTAATTATGATATACATAAAAGAGAACTTTTAATTTGCAATTATTCAAACAGAGAGACAGACTATAAAAAGATACTATTAAGCACCAACGTTAATGCACAGAAAAATTAAGGCTGATAGCATCAGTGGGAAGACCATGTGCCATCGAACAATTAATATCTGGTGTAGTAAAAAGTAATCCATTATTTTGCCAATAGATGGCTTCAGTGATCTGTATCTCGCGTTGTATAAGTCCGATCGGGTTCAACGAGATGGCGTTCAAATGATGAGATTGCGTACTACAAACACTGTTCAGATAGTTGTGATGAGTTGACTCAGTGTTGTGTGAGCGCGCGTCAAAATGGACACTAGCAAAGAGAAAATACGCTATATTTTACAGTTTTTCTTCGATAAAGGCGAAAACGCAAGCCAGGCGGCTGCAAATGTGAATAGTGTTTATGGTCATGATACTGTAACAGCTAATCACGCGCAATTTTGGTTTCGTCGATTCCGTTCCGGTAATTTTGACATCAAAGATGTACCACGCACTGGAAGGCCAAGTGTCGAAAATGTCGATAAAATCATGGACATTGTCGCGTCCGACCGTCATGTAAGCACTGTTTCGATTGCCCAAGAGCTAAACATTGCACAAAAAACTGTGTGGAACCATTTGCATAATGCGGGATACACAAAGAAGCTTGATGTATGGGTGCCACACGAGTTAACGCAAAAAAAACCCTCATGGATCGAATTTCCATCTGCGAATCGCTGCTGAATCGCAACAAAAGAGATCCATTTCTGAAGCGGTTGGTGACTGGTGATGAAAAGTGGATCACTTACCACAACGTCACGCGAAAACGGTCGTGGTCGAAGCGCGGTGCGCCGGCGCAAACGGTGCCCAAGCCAGGATTGACGGCCAGGAAGGTTTTGCTGTGTGTTTGGTGGGATTGGCAGGGAATTATCTACTATGAGCTGCTCCCCTACGCCCAAACCCTCGGAACTATACTGTCAACAATTGGACCGTCTGAAGGCAGCAATCGCCCAGAAGCGCCCAGCTTTGGCCAATAGAAGAGGCATTGTGTTAAACCAGGACAACACCAGGCCATACACATCGATAGTGACTCGCCAGAAGCTCCGGGAGCTTGGTTGGGAGGTTCTTATGCATCCACCTTATAGTCCGGACCTGGCACCGAGTGATTACCATCTGTTCCTGTCCATGGCGAACACGTTTGCTGGTGAAAAATTCGCTTCAAGAGAGGCTTGTGAAAATCTACTGTCTCAAATTTTTGCCAATAGGGACAAGGGCTTCTATGAGAAAGGCATCATGATATTACCTTCCAAATGGCAACACGTTATCGAACAAAAAGGCGCATATGTGACCTAAATCGGATCATTCTAACTATGGTAAGTCAAGCCTTCAATGTCATGCAAAAATAATGGATTACTTTCTACTACACCAGATATTAAATATGGAAACTAAGAAATTCGAGCAAACACCTGTTGGTGCTTTCGATCATAGGTGATGTGAATTCAAGAGAAGCTGATTTGAAGGAAATATAACAATTTATCACAACACTTCAGATTCTACTTCTTATCTAGAAAACGTTCGAAATAATATAAGATCGTTTAAAAATTTAAAAAATGCGCAGATGAAGGTGTCGGAAGAAAACAAAGAATATCACGAAACATGTTTATTGAGAAAATTAAGTTTTAATTAGTTCATCGCTTAATGTTTAAACGACTCATTAAATATGTAATATTGTCTTCTATGGTCATACATGAGTTTTAACCCTTCGTTCTTTAACTTATATGAGTTTTAATCCTTCGTTCGTTTTGCAATTCCAATTTTCCGCAATAGAATGAAGCATACAGCACAAAATCGAATCGAACATACCCGGTTTTCCCCCGACACCCATTATATAAGATGTTCAGTGAAGGCCTCATAATAATGAGTATCGTACTTACGCTAAGCTGCTTAGGATAAACAGTACCTTCCAAATGACGTCAGACTCCATTCAGCGAATGAGGATTAAAGCACGGTAATTGGTTACCTGAAATTTATATATCTTGACTGTGTAGACAGAAAAGAAAGAAAAATACACAGCAATGACTAGATTTTTATTATAACGCTTTTCAGTATTTCGTTTGACATCAAAGTCCTCTAGTTTCGAAGAAATGCTTTGTTTTCACAAATTGCAGCGTATGGTAATGAATAATCATTAGTCATATATGATATTTATGTCGTTGAATTGAGAAAGAAAGAAACTCCAAGTACATTACAATTGAGAAAATGAGAGAAAAAAAAAATATCTTCACAGAACTCGTTCCAACAATTTTTTGACCAATTACTAACTCCATCCCATGCTTACAAGGACTGTAGAAATAACAGTACATAATAATTTTTGTAATATGTTTTGTTGCTCTTTAAAGATGAGTTTCTTCCTTTTTAAACTCAATGACAAAACGGAACGCCTACGTTAAAACACTAGGAAAAAACACCGGATTAATAATAATGAGATAATATACTAAATACAAACAGCCAAAGAGATAAACACATTTCTGAAGGCATTTGTATAAAAACTTGTCAGTTTTACAACCGGAGTAATACGATTCCAAAATTTATGTGCATAGTACAGCAAAGTATCTCTCATATTGGAATAAAAGTAGGTATTTACGTCGATCGTGATTTTTCCGAACGAAAAAATAATAGGTTCTTAAATCGGAATCATGGTAATATTACATCGTTGTGACTTATTTTTGTTACAAAAATCACGGACAATATGTCGAGTGAGCGATAGCGAACGAAGACGGGTTCGAAAAGGCCAGGTTCGAGATTTTTTTTACATTATACGCAATACAAATCTACAAATCACCTTTAACAGACTACCTGTGACTGCTCCACTTATGGTTCGAAATGGAACGTCCGATGTATACTAAAGAGACACCAAAGAATAGTTTAACGCATACACTGTTCACAGTCCCGATTTGGTGTTCCAACTTGAATCTGTGATGTCACAGATTCAAATCACCAATACTTGGAGCAGTGAATCGAAACTATTAAAAACCAATTATTCTGCTAGAGAAGTTGTTAATCAAATAATTTACTTTAATTGCTAATTTAATTGATGCATGAGCTGTTTAAAGTATTGTAATTTAACACAAGGTAAAACTAACGCAATAGTAATTTATGCTAAATTTAGGAAGGTTGATTTGTTTTCAAATTAGTGAAGACTATGAGTAAATGGCTAATTTTTTAATACTCATGAAGTGAGTATAGTATTAATTAACTTAGTTGATCCCATAACAGACATATCAACGTAGAGAAGTGCCAATGCGAGAGGTTTGTCAACCTGGAAGGGGGGAAATGCGGGAGATTGCGTGAGAAACGAGAAACATGCCAAAGAGTTACAACACAGACGGCTCAAAAGTATTTAAACACACACACACACACACAGCGTACGGTAACAAGTAATTTCAGTTTTAAAAGTAGGTCTTACTTGAAAAATTAAACCATTTTTAAAGTTATTGAATTATTTTACTATCTGATCAGTTTAACAATTCTTAAACTGCCATCAGTGTTCGATATGAAGTTGGGGATGATTGGGATATCCCTTTCTCTGCGAAAATCTTCTCTGGATCTGTTTACAGAAATATTCCCCAAGCCTGGGGTATGAACGGATATAAAATAAGGTTTTCTAAATTCTGAGAAAAGTTTCCCATTCTCTGGAAATTGTACAAATCGGACACCACATAGCATACATATAAGAATAGGGAAAATCCACAGTATGTTACAATTGTGTCGAATATATATATACTCAAAGCTTAGTGTGGGTATGTCGAACTGAATGGAAGTAGTAAATATTTTATTTTCGAAATTGATTGGCAACACTGTGAACTGTGGGACCTGAAGTACCTCTATAACGCGTCTCAGTACGTAAATACAAAGTTTGATCCTAATATGTTCAACGATATGGAAGAAATTGCCAATTTTATTTTCTAAAATTTTTTTGGCAACACTGACAACCTCGGCTCCGGAAGTACCCACATGAACTGTCCCAGTACCTGATGCACATGCAAAATTTGGTGTAAATCAATGAGTATACGTCCAACGGTAACAAATATGAAATATAGATTTTTAATCATTTGGCAACTCTGACAAACTACGGTGCCTGGAGTGCTTGTGTGATCTGTCCCAGTACCTAATGAACATGTGTGTCAAATTTAGCATAAATCAATGCACATGTGCTTTTTTGTATTAATAAAGGCATTTTTTTTATTGAATTTTAAAATATGTTGGCGACACTGACGTCTAAGGTGTTTGGTGTCGGGGACACTCAAAACTTTCTTCTATTGTGTTGAATGATGTTTAAGCTAAGTTTAAGGCGGATACGATATGAAATATTTTTTTAAGTTGGCAACACTGAACTACCCGGAATATCTCTCATATACCAAAATATATATATAATCTAGCGTTTATGTTGTATTACTTCCTAATTACCTATATAAAAGTAATTCTTGCTTAAAGAGACGTTAGCAGTATTACAAATTGCTGCTTTGAAAAAAAATACGAAATTTAGAAGAAAAAAAAGATGGCTCGTGTTTTATAAAAAACGGAAGTCGGCCGGGTGGCCGAGCAGTCTGCAACGATAGGCCATCAACTCAAAGGTCTCGGGTTCGAGTCCCGGCATGGGTGTGGATTTTAACAGCTAAAACGAATCGTGACGGGCCGAAGTCCAAAGTTACTAAACTGGCCCATATAAAAATAAAGTTTAAAGTTTTTTATAAAGAAAGGAAGTGTTAGAAAAACGAACGTTTTTTTATATTTACAACAGTAAGAGTATACTTATTTACAACAGTATACTTATTTACCTAATAAATTCTACCACCCGACATAAAAGCACCGAATAAGAGATGATTATCAAATCTACACACTCACTACTGTCCCTTTCCTCATAAACATAAGAAAAGAGATAGAGCAATGTAATCACAGAAGCAAATACATGCCCGTGAAGTTTTTGTTTTCCTGGCAGTTTCTCACAATAAATAAAAGAAAGAAAGAGTTGAAATATGAACATCTTGTTTCATGTTATTGATAGCGAATTAACATTTCTCGCTTCTAGCAGTCAACCTATAACGAATAAATCGAAAAAACACATTTTATATCTCCATCTGTATGCTTGTGGCGCCATAATACTGATTATTTTGGAAACTAGGTTTACTCGGGACAAATTGCATAGGCGTACGTTTTACTGGTAAAAACACACTCTTTCGTACTCTTAAAAATATGATTCTTTCAAAGAAGAAAACTAAAATTAACATGTTTCAAACACGGCTTAAAAAACATAGTTTAAAACAAATGTTTAAAACAATCGCCTCTGTTTAAAACACGTTTAAACATTTGTTTAAAACATTTTGCTTTAAACATTCTAACCTTGGACATAAGTCATCTTCGTATCGAGAAGTAGTGAACACAAATGCATTTTTAACTTGTTACCTCTCACCCCGTTTTGAGATCGCTAAAAGTAGTTGTGGGTTCTTAGGATGCTTGACTATAATAACTAACACACACAACAATAATAACAAAACATCATTACAAGGGCAAAACGAGTAACAAAACCCAATTGAAAATACCAATACTGTTGTATTTAAAACTAACAACAGTGTTACACACACCTGTCCTGTTACTATCGGGTTGAGCCGTAGTTGTTAGTTTAGGCTTCAGATAAAATTCAATTCAATTCAATTGTCCTGCTACTGGCGTCATTACGGCACTGTAATGCAGTTCTATTTTCTTTATACGCCAAAATGATGTATGTTAATTGCATTTATTAATAAAACAACAGTAATTTATTGATAAAACAACAGTACAATAATTCAGTTTTTACGTCAGTTTTATATTTCAACGTCGTATGGTCGTTTAAGGGAAGTTCCTAGGTGTATTTTGAAATAGCGGACAGTTTCTAAGGTCCAAACGATATCCACTATTCGGAAGTTTGAGTGTAATAGGTGTAGTGATGGTTATAGTAGTATTTATTGTTGTAGAACTGTTACTGTTTACTATTGCCAATATATTTTATTCACCAATACGCTCGTGAGATTTGCAACTTGGGGTGCTATTGAACCATTGATCTACTGAATATTATCCTACACCTACAGAGCGGGAGGAGACCGCAAGATACAGCTACTACTCTATTTTTCTTGAATGAAATATTTGCATGATGTAGGCTCCGAGTTTGTCAAATGACTCGTTCAAGAATTTGATTCGAGGATTACTTGATCGTGTACGAAGCCATTCAGGCATGTTAATCGCTAAGCCTCTGTGACCCACCTGGAAGCAATTTGGTGAGTACCGTATATACATCTCGTGAGTGTATCGTCACCGAAAGGGTATTCCGTGTACATGGCATTTAGGAAGAGACACTTCACTTTTCCATCAAACTGATTATGATCCCAATGTTCCCTTGGGGATAAAACCCTCGGTCCATTTAAAATTAAAGCAGTTGCGAGTAATATCTAATTTAAGAGAAAGCTTCAGGCACAAGGAAACACATTATGTAAATCAAGTGTGCTAAATTTACTTAAATATAAAAAATGTTACATAGAAACAAAACGATAGTTCGAATAAATAAAAGTGGATCAATGACACGAGATAATTAACCCAGAAGGAAGAAAAAATTGAAGCTTGAATTCAGTTTTGATCCTTTTGATCTTATTTTTAGATTTATCAACACAAACAGAAATATATAACAAAGAAAAGCTAAATATTAGCAAAGATTCAAAAATATTACAATATTGTTTGTGTTTTATTCTGTAAATAAATACTGACTAGTGTGTTGTCCTCTCAGGCGTGTGTTAAATTGAGTTTTTACCGCTTTAATTAAGGCTTGACTCTGATCGTATATGTGATTACGGTCGTGCTCTCTCATAATTGCATTTAGTTCCACTCAAACTTATATCATACATTTGCAACCCTTGTAATTCTGCTACCACTGTATGTTACTGCGAGTCAATAGATACTGAAAGTTGGAATTATTCTTAGTTCTCCATAAACTTAATCAACCATTTACATTTTTATATTGCTTTCTCAGCTATCCGTTGAAATATCACTTTCATATAAATGGATCATGTATATCAGTCGACTTGAGACTATGAATCATTCGTACATTCGCTCCGTGGTCTTTTGATAGCATGTCGGACAAATAAACATTAATTTTTATAAAATAGGTTGGCAACACTGACAACGGAGATCTTTAAGAACGAATATGCCAACAGTATTTTTATATTGTTTCGAATAATGTTGAATTGTTGATTCCAAGTTTGGTGTTGAAATTTATCACACACGGAAACAACTTAAAAAAAATCGTTGAACAGTGGCATCTATAGCCTGTTCTATTGTGTCGAATAATGTTTGTATCAGGATTTGTGCAGATAGGTCTAACAAAATAGAAGTAATTTGAAAAACGGTTTTAAAAAATACCGTAGCAACATTTCCTACTGCGCCAATCAAGACGGTTATGGCAGCTCTGAGTAAGACTTACCAAAACCTTTCCAAGTACACCTCAATCACCTCTCTACACATTGTGATTCCTTCCTGAGATACACTTTTGGACATAGGCGGCAGGAAAGAGAGACTGAGCGAGATTATAAATTACCCTTTTGATAGCTGTACTTTTAAGGTACATTCTAAACATTCAGCCGTGAATGACTATAAAATGTAATATTATGGCCAGGATCTGTTACATTTAATATATTCACAATCTTAAAAATCATATAATTTATCGTGTTCATAGAAAATATTAGGACTTACAAATATCAGAAAAGTTAAAGTTAAGGTGCTTTTCTCCAGACATCCAAGCTTTTGTAAAAAAAAAAAAGGCTTTGTTTAAATTGAAAACATTACATGGTTTCAAAAAATTAACCTGCTTTTAGTCGCTCTGATTAACATGAAATTCTTATGTGTCTTTGGTATAAGCTGACACAATTTTGAGGATGGGATTGCACTTAGAACGATGGTTACGGGAAATTCATATTTTCATGGTAAATTAAAATTTAAAGAAATTTTAAGCCTTAGTGATGAAATTTAACTTTAAAACAATTGTACAAGTATAAAACTTCACGACAAATTGATTGTCATATACATACATGTATATGATGTTGATTGTGATTTAAATAAGATATAGAGTTATAAGTATTTCACTAAAGTTTAATCTTTTTGTAAACGAATGCTTTCTTTACTTTATTTAGCTTGAATATTGAGTGAAAAGTAATGGTACGCCTTAGCAGCGTTGTTTGTCACGGTATCCTATTAGGCTCAGCAGGATACGCCTTAAACAAAATCGGTACCTGGGATATTACAAGCAACTATGGGCTTGCCTGGTTTTCTTCTGCTGCTCTGGCGTCTACGTTAGAAATAGTTCGACAAAGTAAGTACTTGCTTTTTAGGAACTAAAATAATATCCCACAATAAGTTTTTAAACGATATCTGTAGACTTTTCTTATCAGGCACTGTTCAAGTGTTCAAGAAATGTAGGAGTGCATTGCTATTTATATTAATGATGAATACCAATAGATTCAGTTAAATGTCTACTTGTGAAGTATTTTGTACTGTATTTGTTTATTAATCATCCATTTGGTACAAATTTTATTTAAATATTGATTTGTACGAGTGTATGTATGAAAAGTACAGGTATTATATGTACACTAAGGTTTGTGAACTAACCATTTACATTTTTATAGTGTTGTTGTTGTTTCTTCTATTTATCACTCTTATCCTCAGCTTTCAACTCTGATATATACGTCACTGGCCTTACTGCGTGAGTCATTTAAAAGTTTATTTTTTGAAGATTTGATATATTTTTGTGGTGGTTAATGGTAGAATTCAACTTTATACTTCCATAATATGACACATCGTCAGGTATGGCATTTGTTTTATTATAAGTTTAAGCATTCTCGAGAATGCATTCTCCTTGAGTGGGTATAGATGTCTCTAGTAGTGAGATAGTATGTTTTCCTTAAGTTAATGATTATTAATTTGATTTTATTCAAATACGATTATATATAAAAGTTATTTACTGAGACTAGAAAAGGGAGATTATGGCAGTTTCTGATTCGAGTCTCTCTCTAATGCGAGAGTTGTGACATTTTTTCGTGTGTTGGCACGCTTAGCTTTGGTGACGAGGCTTTGTTTCTGGTGTTATGATTTTGTTTTCCCTGATCCGTTATACACTGACAAGCGAAGAAGTCATTTTGCATATTCTAACTAAAATGTCCTGATTGTTTAAGATGGAATATAACCCAGGAAAGATAGGTTTTAACCCACGATTAAATATTGTAAAGCTTGAATTTGATACAGTAATACAGTTAATCATGTTGATTAATGTATCTAAACTCCTCAATCCTTCTACACTTGCTTGCTTTTCTCATATCAGTGGAGAGCAAAAAAGACAACGTTTCGACACCGGCCAGGATAATCATGAAAATCGTACGTTTATGATTCTTGTCACCGTCCTGATTATTATATGGCCATGAATCATACCTTATTGGAAAACGCATGGAAAGCAGGTTCCAACGTGGTAACTTATGCCCCCCACCGTGCCTAATCTATAGAAGAGAAGACGGAAAAAGCCAAATTTTACGAACAAATGGAATAAGAAAAAATCGTGGGAAGGATTGACATTTACAATACGCCGAAGAATCCCCTCCCTCAAACTAATATTGTAGACAAAGCCCAACCCATAAAAATACCCAACAATAACAAACATACATGCAATGCAAGATAAGAAAAAAAATTGGATATCGATAGTGCTTCCTCTATTGCAAATTTGAAATTAATATGATCTTCACTTACGTGACCCTAGTCACTTTCCTAATTGTCACAGAGTCACAAACGAATATTGTACCCTCCATATATATATCTCTCTCTCT